>JABFPJ010005304.1:0-12367 GCA_022817425.1 Gryon sp. ZL-2020
ATATAAGCTGACAATACTCTGACACATCTGCAAGCATATTCTAATATTATGTAAACATTTTTTAAGCATATGAGCTCCCATTATACTCGCATTACGTTCACATATTTCAAAATTTTGTTATCAGGGTACCTTAATTCAAACTATACAAATTTTAGGGGTGTCACCGAAGTTTTTCAAATGCGACCCAATTTTTTTGTATGTATTTGGGGTCCCCTGAACCCAATAAGGACATTTAAAAAAGTGTGCTCCTAATTTTTTTTTCTCCCTTTAAGGCTGCTCCAGGTCACGTGATTTGGTCACTCTGCCTCTATAGCAAATAATCTGAAGCTTGAATTTCTGTTATTTTTCTTTACCATTTTAAAGCGAACAATTACAATATTTTATAGCATAATTAATATTTAAATTCATAAATTTAAATGACTTTAATCTCTACAAGCTCGTTTTGTTTAATATATGTATATAAAGAAAATAAATAAAAAAAATGAAAATGTGTCACGTAACTTATTTTTTGTTATAAACATATATTAAATAAAGCGAGCTTGTAGAGTTCGATGTTTTTTGATTTCATGAATTTAGATATCAATTATGTTATAAACTATTGTAATTGTTCGCTTTAAAATGTGAAAAAAAATAACAGAAATTCAAGCTTCAGATTATTTGATATAGAGGCAGAGTGACCAAATCACGTGACCTAGGTCACGTGATTTGGCTGCTCCAGCTGGAGCAGCCTTAACGGGCAGTTAATTTTGGATTTGCTCATATGTATTATGCAGTACTTCGTGGATTTTATTATTCCGGATAATAAATTGCACCCTAGTAAGCTAGTGATTTTTCTTAGTTTCGTTGAACTACAATCACTTTTTACGCCTAATATTTTTTATTGTGATTTGTTTATGAAAAATATAAATAAAGATAATATTTTTTAAAATGGAAACAAAATAATTTTTAAAAATAAAAATTTTAATTTTATTATTTTATTATCATTCAAATTCATATGATTGTTAGTTTTAACTGTATTTTTGCTCTTATATTTATACGTTGTTATATATTGAGATATATTATATTTGTAACATTAACATATATTATCTTACTTATTATTATTATTATTATCACTTATTATTCAATAATTTCTATTATTGGAAAATCAATATCATTGATATATAATGACGCAAACATTTTGTATTGAATTCAAGAGTAATTAAATGTACATAACAAAGTTTTAAAATTTGATAGGAATTTGAACCGCCGTCCTCACAATTACGAAGTCACGCGCGTTGCCACTGATCCACTGAAACATAAACAAGTGGCTAACGTCGTATTGGAGATATGACTCCTACTCATTCATTATGTTTTGATTTACGTTTCATTCGCATATTTCGTTTTTTTAAAGATGCAAATCTTACATAAATTATGATTATATTGAAACAAAACAATTATGCTTGCCTTTAAAATATATTATTCTTTGTTTGTATATAGTATTTCCTTGCTTTTACGAAAAATATTATCCCGGCTAATAAATTGAGTTAGAATCGTTATGAAAATTCATTCTAGTGGATTATAGTATTCATAAGCATTCTGACTATTACATTAAATACTATATTTTATTAGGCAAAATCATAAATTTAGTATAGATTTTAATGAAAAAGATAAAATAAATTATATTATTTTAAATTTGAGCAAGAGTGTCCCAGTTTTATTAGAAATGCTAATAAATTTTATTTTATGAGATTTCATAATGTGTACGATATCAAATGTATTCATCTAACATAAATCAAATGTATAACATCTATCATACCATTAAATGTATAACAATACTGTTCTTTTTGTAATAAAAATGTTTGGATTTCGTGAATGAATACTTTGAATTACTACCTAAACTCCGCTAATATAAACAGCTTGATACAGTTGTAATGAGAGTTTGCCAGTTAACAAAAATCTTGTGTGGAATTTTCCCTGAGCTTATTAATCAGATACTACTTATTAAATCTTTATTCTGGCGATCATTTAGTCTGGCAATAATCTGACCACAGCTATGCAACTGATCCAATTTACGAGTGAAACAACCGCGCGTATAAATAGTACGTAAATTCTTCGAAAATGTAATTAATTGAATCCTGTATATTGTAATTCAACGAACGATATATATATTTGCATTTTTCATTTACAGAAAATATTTATTCAGCATTATTCAACTATACATTAAAAAAACACAAACGGGCATTTTATTTTATTAAAACAGTTTAATTAAATCTTCTAAATAAATTAATTTGACCAGAAAGTAAAATAAAATTTAACAAAGAACAAAAATGATATTAATTAAGCATATTCGTTTTCATCAATGAAATAGCTTTTATCACTTTACTAAATGAACGCGTAAAAAAACCGACTTGTTAGAAATGACATTTACGACGTAGCGATATCGTATAACTTACCTGACGTTAACGTGTGCGCGCAAAATAAAATCAACGTGAAGAAAAACAATGCGGTCTTCATTCTTACTGGTTGTGACTCTTGACAGTCCGTGATAGAATGATCTCTCTTTTCCGGTGTGCCACCTATTATATGTATAATTTGCACGCATACGGCATATTGACTGCTAAGAACGACTGAGTACGTGACTCACGCGACAACATATGTCGTCTTGTGAATTTCATTATCTCATTGGCTTTTGAAAAGACGCAAGTTAGAATAACAAAATTAACAGCAAGTAAAGTAGTTTCGATTGTATGCGAACATTATTGCGACAATTACAATTTATTATGTAAGAAAAAAAATAAAAGAAAAGGGTCAAGTCAAATTAAGGATAAAAGTGGAGAAAGTCTGTCCACTGTTATATAATTCTTTTGGCTCTTACTATGTTTAGAGCACAATAATTCTGTGGCTCAGAGAAAAAACCAGGTAAGTGTATATATAGAAACTCTATGTATTTACCTGGTTTTTCCTCTGAGCCACAAACTTTATTACATAATTTTCATTAATTCAACTTTTTTTTAATAATATATTAATTTAGTACATAATTGTATAATCAAACAGCAACTAATGTTTCTCATAATAAAAATGTGTAATAGATTTTATATGCGCTTCAAATTGAAAGCCGGAAACTTGAGTAACCTTGATTATAACCAGATCTATACATATATTAATGTCATTTGAAATTGTGTATACATTAATGTATTTGACAGGAAAATCTATAGTTGTAGAACAATTGACCATTTCGTAATATTGATTTCGTCATGTTTGAATGAAAAAAATATATATTTCGTTGAAGATGATTCATTTTCTTTAAATTAAAAAAAAAATTAAAACTTTCTTGCGTCTATGAAATGTTTGGATATTCCATTCATTTTAAGTCAAGTAATCATTATACTAAATAAAAAAATACAAATTCGTCTAAAGTATACAAGTTGAAAATCATTTTTTAAATTGTGTACTAACTGTTCATATACATGTTCAATACATCTACAAATAAAACAATTAAATCCATTTATCATTCTGTTGATTTTAAGGTGTTTGAATATGTACATACTTTTAGTCGCGACAAACATTTGCTCGTTAAAACATTTACTTTAGAAATGACATATAAAAATCCGTCAATATTTCGAAAAAACTGTTATTTTAGTAATGTAATTGTTCAATTAACTTTATCTCACTTGCGTATATAAATTGCAAATATTGCGACATGTGTACTTTAAAGAAATTATAACTTATTTATATGTAATACGAATGATATGTAAATATTATATGACTAATAGGTAAATAAAGCAATTACATAAAATATATATTTAAGCGAAGTGAAATGAAAAGAACATTAAAAAGGAATTACAAAAAGACTATAATAATAAAATACATATCGGTTTTTGTTTATTATTTGTTTGTATTGTTATTAAAATTATTTCATACTATATTTTACGTGAAATATAATTCATAACATTTATTTTAAAATAAACGACCGTCACAGGTAAATAATTCAATGGTGTACATATGTCTAAACTGTTTTACATTTCGGAACAATGAATAATATGAGCAAATAACAATCAGTACAGGGTTCATAGAACGAAATTACAATTGATAGTCATTAAATTAGATGTACGAGTGTTGTTAAAATTAGAATTGAAAATTGACCATAAGTACTTTACTACCATCAAACTATCAATGTACATTTCTTCTGGAAAGTTTATTCGGATTTACAAAAAAAAAGATATACAGATCTTATGCGTTTTTGAAAATTAATTGCCAAATCAAAATTTGTATTAAGAATAATCAAAATGATTTTAAAAGTAGAAGAACAGTCGAATGATTTAACCATATCATCGTATCGAATAGTTTATAATCAAAACTACTTTAAATTCAACTTAAATTGTTCTTAATAATAGAAAATAAAAAATTTAATTTTGTTTTGACAACAGATTTTCATTTTGAATTAATACGCCATAAGAAATTTTACATCTTGTGTACATTTTGGTGTGTCAGTATTTATAATCATAATATATTCATATTTACACGTGAATTCATTTGTATTATCTGAAAGTTTTGTCCAGTATACATGCTAAGTCTTCGTATTGTACTAGAATACTGTACAAGATTTGTTTTTCTTGAAATCATATACTTAATGAGAATGACTAGAAACTTTTTATCAATTTCGGGTAAACGTTCACTCCATAATGGTAAAACTTTAATAAACTTTTCGCTGTTACAAACTGGAAACTCATTTTTGATGATTTATGTTGATAATTATTATTAAAATATGTGTTTAATACACTTTAGTCCGTAATTACATTATAACAATTATAAAAGTCAAATAAAATTAAGTAAATAAGAAATGTTGATTTTATTAATATATATTTAACCATTATGGAGTAAAAAGTAATGAAATACAAAAACTGCTAGGCTTCTATGTTATTTTTAAAATTCATTTCATGTTAGAGGAATTTGTTAATCATTGTAAAAAAAATTGTATACAAAACAATATGTTTCAAAGCTGATTTACAGCACTTACAATCGTTAACTTCCTTTTACAAATATAATATACCTAAGATTTATTCGTTATAGATATGTTACGAAAACAGTGCAGTTTGTATTATTTTTACCACAATGAAAATTTTACATTTTGTTATCAACAGTATCCATAGTTTTAACTTTAATTAAAGAAAACTTTAATAGAAGTGTTTTATCTAAATTTGTAATTTATCGAACAAGAAAGTTGTAATTAACTATTTTAGTTTTGAATAGCTTTATATAATATTCAGTAACTGAAATTAAATGGATCTGTTCAATTTTCTTGCAAAATTTTCTTCGGGTTTAATTATTTAAATTTTAGCAAAAATAGTATTTGCTATCCAAAGTTTATTTCACGCTTTAAATACAATACTCCCTGGAGAAACCTATGCACGAACACAACAGGAGCATCAACCCGATGTCCGAATAATCGTGCCTTTAAATTTAACGATTGTACGCTTGCAGTCATTCTTCGAGTTACTTCGCGCTCTTCGTTTGGCTTTGCTAAATTGCATTAATAATTAATTGTTACACAAAATTATTTCAATGATTTTCTCATTAACGTACAAAAAATTTTATTTATAAATATGCGTAAACAAATGTTCTTATAAAATTATAGCAAAATCATACATTTGAATATAGTATTTGAATTACAATGTATTATTTTGTACTTTTCCATAATATGGCTATGGAGATTCGTTTTTAAAAAATTTGTATCTACTCTTAAGGAAAACCATTTGACGATATTTAATATAATTAAAAAAAGTGCAGTGAAATGATGAACATCAGTCTAACAAAGATCATAAATAACGGTTGTGAAGTATAATTAAACATTGTTTTTATCTGCTGCCTTCATATATTCAGAGTTCAATCATGTTCCACATGAATATTTTCTTATAAAGATAATTCTGTTTCTGTCGTTTATTATATCTTGTATCATATCACAGTCATATTCATACTCTTCAAACTCCAGGTCGATAGTCCGCTGTCATAGTTTTCAAAAAAGTATAAATTTCCTTAAACGTTGGTCGAGAAGTTTCGTCTCTTTTCCAACAAGAACACATCATTTTGTATACATCGTCAGGGCACATCATGGGTCTTGGCAAAAATACCTAAAAGATAAAGCGTATTAGAGGATGATACTTTTGATGGCATCGAGAATGTGCAAAACGTTATATCATAAAATATAAATGATATGTAATAAACTTGACAACAACATACTTTTAATTCATCTCCATAATACATAATTTCAGCGTTTTGTATAACTTGTTCATTGGAAAGGTGCTGAAAAGGTTTTTCTCTGGCAAAATTCATTACTTCCCAAAGCGTTACAGCAAACGACCAGACTGTGCTGGAACATGTATACCTGTCCTGCAGAAAATAAACAAAAATGCATTTTGTTATTCTGAAAAGATATATAAAATTTACGATACAGAATTAAATTAATTTCACGCTTCATGAAAGCTAATGAATTTCCTTTTAACATTTTCTGGGATCTTATGTCTTGAAAACTTGCAACAATGTTGAGAAGGTTTATAGTTGCACTTTACAAGCACTTGAAACGAAATAGTATGACTTAGGATGGATAACAACGTACCAACAAAATACTTTCCCACGGTAGCCATCTGATGGGCGCTGGTGGTCTACCACCTATGTCACTGTAGTCCTTCTTGTAGAGGTCACTGCACATTGCAATGTCTGTCACTTTCACAGTGTAAAATCGACCCAACAAACAGTTTCTGGCAGCCAGATCCTTATGGACCAAGTTCTTCGATTCGAGAAACCGCATGCCCGATGCTATCTGCATCCCCATGTACAGTAGACAATTTTTACTGTAAAACATAAATTGTGTTTAGGATGTTGTTTTTGAGTTATTTATAAAAAATATTTCAAACGTTGTCTTAACACTTTAATTTAGTTAGATAACTCAATAAGATATATACCATTTAGTTTTTGATATTAAATAACTTTAAAAAATCCAATTCTCTAATATCTGGCGTCAGATATCATGACACTACGTGATCAAACTTTATATTAGATCTGAAGTTAGATCTAACAGAAGATGTGATAGATGTAATATTACATATAATGGAGCATTTGATATCAGATTAAAATTTCAGTATGACTTCAAATTTAGTTAAAGTTGAAAAAATAAATGTTACTAAACTATTTTAATATCTTAGATATAAAGACAGATATAATAATTATGCACACATTTAAATATTCGTGTCTCTCATAACAATTTTTCACTAAAAAGTGTCGAATAGATTATTGAAAAATAGAGTACATGGGAAACAAGACATTATTACGAAAAATGCTGTTGCAACAATAATGTATGATATAATACAAAAATATAAATAAGTAATATGTGTATTTTATAATTGAAATAATGTACAACTACAAAGTATTATATACTTTGTAGTTGTACATACATACATACATACATGTAGTCGACATAGGAAAATCTACCCGTTCGAATTGGTTAGCTTAATATATTTTTTAAAACAAATTAGTGTCATTTTTATTACTATTATTTGAATAAAAGTAAAACGAATAATTTTTGTTTCAATATAGCGATTGTTAATACGTAATTATTAAATATGTATTAATGTATTTCGTTATTTATTGCTTTATTGTTAAAAGGAATTTAGAGCTTATAAGAATCTGTTAAATTTTAACTAAAACGCACAATCTAATTAATATTTTTATTATAATCAAAAAATAAATTAATAAGATATATTTACTGTTACACATAATTCAATCATCGATTTTTTCTTAACATAGAAGGCACTGTTGATAGTATTATCATTAAGACATTGACATTATTTTTATTCGTAATTTTGATATTACTCATATATTATCATATCATATTATTACTCAGCATTACTCATAGCAGATTCTATTCGGTGTTGACTTTACTAAATGCAGTTAGTTTATTTTCCCCAGTGTATGCACAATTTTTATTAGATTATTATTTATTAGATTCCCAACTATATTTTATTGAAGTAACTCAACGTTTATTCGACATTAAATTCAATTGAATTTAATGAAATTAAAATTCAATAAAATTTAATTGATTGTATAGAAACTTTGTTTAAAAAAAAAAGAGTTTTTATCTTAAGTGTATATACGTTAGACAAGCATTACTTGATGCGAAACCTGTAATTTTTCTTCAATTCTTTTAATGCGCTAAAGTAAAAATAGTATATTACGCAACAAGGGAGATGTAATCAGGAATCCGTTTTCCACAGCTGAGTTTACAAACCGATCGGAAACGGATTTCTTATCATCTCCCATGTTGCGTACGATATTTTTCATCACGAAGGAGGGAATATGCCATTTTCAATTACGAGTTATTTTGCAAAACTAATAAAATATTATATAATATAGATATCAAAATTATGAAATAATTTCTAATAAAATACTTTATAATTTTAAATTGGATTTAAGTAAACAATGTTTCTCTTTTTTCAATGAAAATTAATATTACCTCAACATTATATTTTATATATATTTTTACTTTGTTTTGTGCTCAAAACATCAGGAGCTTCTCTCAAAATAAAAACATTTAAACGATGAAAATCTTTTATATTTACTTTTTTATTTCTTTTACTTTGAACTAATTTTGTAGCATTTCTTAATGATTTTTTTTCGAAAACAATATATTTAAACACCTTCAAAAGCTACTGTTTTTATAATATTTATGCTTCAATCTAGAAATAAATTATAATAAAGGAGTAATACAAAAAGATAAAGAAAACTAAATTAACAGTTACTTGTCCAAAGTATGACAAATTATATCTCTTTGTTGTTTTTGAATGATGCATTAAAAGAATTGCCTCCCGCGGATAAGAGGTGGCGCTTTCGTTGCCTTGGTAGTTTCACTTTCCTAGCCTATATGCCAGGAAGACATTTACGAATATGTCGAGTTTAAAGGTCTAGACTATTAACATTAGATTTGAAACCAAGTTGTGGTAGATTTCAGTTAGATGCTTTAGTCAAAATACCTGAGGAAGTTGAGGCTGCAGGTTGGCCTTTGCGTGCTTGTAAGCGGCTCGCTGTATTGTAAATAATGGGCAAGATCACCAAGTTCTGTGTACTCGATAATCGTCCAAGGCACCGGTTCCGCAGTGCAGATGCCCAACACTCGAGCTATGTTCGGGTCCGAAAGACATGACAGGAAACGCACTTCCCTTATTGCGTCCGTGCCGCTATCAACTTTGCTATCTTTGCTGGTGGCGCACGGAATCCGAGCGACTACTAATCTTACTACGTCCGTACCTTCAACTTCACTTAGACCAATTGCTGAACAAATTACCGCCTAAGAAAGTAAAATTAAATATGTATCTCTTAATTTTAAGATTCCATAAAATGTAAGACATTTTATAATAGGCAATTAGACATTTCTATTACAAAAATCTTTTAATGGATGGAAACAAATGTAATAAAATCTATAAAACTGCAAGATGATATCTTTAGTATTGTAAAAGAAATGTGAAACTGAAACTCAAAATAAACAAAATTGAATTTGCTGTAAAATATGATATGATGTTGCACTCCATTACAAATGCTTACAATACTTATTTCTATTCAGTAATTTTTGCTTGTAAAATGATATGCTTTTTTAATAATGATGATAATGAGAAAAAAAAATGGAAAGTTTGTTTATAACTTAGAAACAGTAAATGTTATGGGTTTATTTATATGCCCACGTGGAGCTTGAAAACATTTTTCAACATTTAAAAATAATTTAATTTTCAATTCAAATGCATTATATCTTTACAGCAAGTTTCTTTCCAACTTTACTGTACTAATAATATACGTTTATTACCAAATGGTAGTCTCTTTAATAACTTTCTTAAATCATTCATCAGTTTTGCACATTAAACTCTATCTCTCATACAAACCAAAAATAATTGATTTTATTAAAAACTTAATTGCACGTCTGCTCAATTAATTTTTTTTTGAAATAATTTAATCGCGGATATTCTGAGATTCAAATGACTCCGTAGTAATAAAAATAATATAATAGATCTATTAGCTCTAAAATGTGTTGTGGGACTCGAAATAGGTTCATTTCCTCGACTAACATTGCACGAAATAAATTTCCCGAAATTAATTGCTTGAAAGTAAATTTCTCGGATTCGCTGTTGCTCAGCAAAATATATCTTTGTGTAAGAAGCTTCGAGATTCGCGACGTTATATTTCTTAAATCCGTGAACGCCTTTTTTTATTTGTGACATCGTATTAAGGTCTTCACAATCATCCAATGAGAAACGACTCAATTCAGAATAGTTTATTATACCAACAAGCTTTTAAGAAATCCATAAAAAAAGTCAAATGAAAAAGGAAGAAACTTATATCGTGATAATTTATAAGGTGTGTTAGTGACAGAATTGGTAAAAATAAATGATAGTATATAAGTATAAGATTTGCTTTCGCATTGCAAATGTTGTCAGTTATCATATTACTTCTCCAATGTGACTGGAGCCGAGCTTCTCCATCGTGTGAAGACACTGCCGCGGTATGTTCATTGGTTCTATTTCCTTACATTTGTACGGCTTATTCATGCTAGGTGCGATGTTCCAACTCACGACAGGTGCTGGTACCTGTAAATAGAATGTTCTATTTATTGGATGAAACAATACGATAATGTCATTTTGCATTGTTAGAAAGTATAAAAATGATATTCATTAGAATGTTGAATATACTACTGAAAAACGTATAAATTTAATAATTTATATTTTTAAAGTTATTCTTTTATTATTAAAAAAAATTATTTTAAATGTAATTTTGCCTATCAAATTAAAAAGATATTATAGCCTTACCTTATGTTTTTCTTTAGGTGCTGTATGCCAACGTTTTACGGATGCGTAGTCAATATCTTTTTGCATGCTGCTCATGTTCAGTACATTAGGTCTGTTTATATTGTTTGCGTAGTTTTGTAGGGTTCGATAATTCTGAGACTGGCGTGCAGGGGAATTCACGGGAGATGACGAACAGCTTGGTGTTGTTACTGTATGTTCGGATTTCGATTCTAAGTGGATGCTGACTTTCTCCTTTAGAATCTCGTCACCTTTGATTTCTCGCATGGAATCTGAAATACAATCCATTTTCTGATGATAGAACTTTGAGTTTGCGATTTAAATTCAATTTGGAGGAAAAACAAATCCAAGAAATGGCAATGAGATCTGCAGCTCATTTCACATCTTCACTTAAAGTTAAATCATTTTTATTGTGTAATTCAAATAATCAAAAGGCACAATGATATTTTGTAACAAAAGCAAACCTAGTAAAAATTAAGTAGGGAAAATAATGCTGCGTCTTGGAAGGGCCTAGTAGGGGAAGGTAAACACTGGTAGGGCCTTCTAAGGCCCACCATTTTTTTTTCAATTAAAGCCAAATTAAAATTCTTTAATTTCTATTAGGATTATTTTGATGCAAATAAATATTTATAATTATGTATATTGTTTTTATAAGTAATAAGTTGAAGAAATGTAAAATATTTACCAGTATTAGATACAACTGCATAAGTCGGTTTATATTGTGAATCAACAAGGGGCGAATTAAATTGTTCCATGGTGAGTGATTCATGCATGCTAAAATCTTCAGGAACATCCGGGGAAACGTGAGTATTGTCATTCAGCATCCCGCCGGGAGTCAGATTCAAGAGGAAACCCTGTGAGATTGACGAACGATGAATATTATCTGCTGTGCATTTCCAGGCACGTGTTATTCTTGTTATAGGATATGAAACGAGCTTCTAACTGTATTCACGCGTTCTAAATATGAAGCCTATCGTGCTGGAATATTACACGTTGAAAAGTACTTGTAGAGATGCAGGCTCCAGTTAACACGCTGATTAAACGCACATTCAATTGTCAATCATAAATATTTCGTGTTCACACTAGATTGCATTTCATGAATGTTTATTACAATTAATGAAAATGTTACTAAATTAATGAAATGTAAGTTGCTGTGGTTGTATTAATATTAATTAATATAATTGACATAAAACTGTATTAGATTAAATGAACTGAAATTTCATTGAATTGCGACAATATTTTAATATTAATTACTCTCTAATCCATACTAATATATAAAATTGAAAATATGTTTGTTTGTTTGTTTGTTTGTATGTCAATCACGCAAAATCTACCGAACCGATTTTGCTCAAATTTTGAGAGCAACTAGCTGAAATTCTCCAAAGTGCCATAGGCTGTATAAAATTGCGATATATAAAGTAGTTTTTGAAAAAAAATTTTTTTTTCGATTTTGGACCCTCTCCCCTTTGACGGTTGTCAGGCGGTTGTCAGGCGGTTGTCAGGCGGTTGTCAGGCGGTTGTCAAGGGGTTATCAAGGGGTTGTCAAG
>JABFPJ010005305.1:0-12367 GCA_022817425.1 Gryon sp. ZL-2020
GTATTATGAATATATTATGAATACATTAAGAATATATTATAAACATATTTTTATACACAAAATATATTCGCAATATATTCCGAATATATTAACAGTATAGTCGAAATATATTTTTCGTTTTTCTAGGATTGTCAAAAAGGTAAATTTTTTTAAATATATTTGTAATATATTCTTAACATATTCTTAATATATTCTTGAAATATTCTTAAAATATTCTTAATATATTCTTAATACTTTCTTAATATATTTTTAATATATTTTTTAATACAGGAACATATTCTAAATATATTATGAATATATTGAGAATATATTAAAAATATATTAAGAATCTATTAAGAATATATTTTTATATAAAAAATATATTCGGAATATGTTAACAATATATTTGCAATATATTTTTCATTTTGTTAGGGTAAATTGGCAGTATATTGAAAATATATGAACAAATAATGACAATGTATTGACAATATATCATATTATATGATACTATATTGGCCATATATATTTGCATATTTTCCATTTATGAACCATATATGGGTAATACTAATAAACTCAGGCAAAAAGAAACATGTATGCGGCATATATACAATATATATGTCACATATATGTTGCATATATGACTCCATATATACTGTGTAAATGACTGCATATATGGGACATATATGGAACATGTATAAGAGACAAATTTATTATGGCATTGGTCACCATATATGCGACATATATATATGACTTTTATACGCCATATATGAGCCATATATAATTTCTTGCTTCATATTAGCACTTCACAAAAGTATTCCATATAATGCATATATATGGTAAATATATCATTTCTTGAATAGTATATTATTAATATATGTTTTATATGTGGACAATATATAATCCTTTTTACTAGAGTTATATATATTTGAATTACAAGTTTTGGGTAAAAGCAAATAGACATTGAATACCGAAATGCAAATGTAATAAATAATTCTGTTAACGAGCAATAAGCTATTAATCATTACATTGTGTAATTATTACCGTAATATTGACCATTACAAAATACATTTAATGACAAACGGATGTTTCAAAGAATGTCAACATAAATCACAAAACTTAAAATATGGTTATTTTTTTTTATTTTGGTGAAAAAATAAGGTAGTTTTTATGTTTATAACAAGAGTACAAAAACCTTGGCAAAATTGGTTTTTGTTTGAAAGCTATTATTCAAAAAGCTGTCTCAATTATAAGACAGAACAAAGAATATCGAACGTTTCATTTTGATATACAAATAGCAATCACTCGCTCCGGTATCTTTGAATAAGACCTCGACTCAGCCGTAACTGTCGCTTTCACACCCTTGCTAAACAATGTACTATTAATATGTACTTCTTTGATCACCACCAAATACTTTATCCCATAAAAAAAACTTTTATTTTTATAAAAAAAAAAAAAAAAAATACTTCTTCTATTCTTCGTTTCTTCAAATTTAAAAGATCAAACTACAAATCAACTTTTTTTTCTCTATTTACTTTTTATTTTAACAATAATAACAATTTCTAGACAAAAGAAGAAGCAGTTTTTATGTGTTCGATGTTTGTACTTTGTCTTGTATGAAATTGTCTCAGAAAAGCCAACGTTACATTTCGTTTGGTTATAGTTTTTGGAAAAAATTGCACTTGCGATAAGTTCGATAAGTTTGATCGTTCCGACGACAGTATCACAAAATTGCGGCATGACTTTTTAATTCGATCGCGCAGAAACAGCGCAGTACAATTTCTGCAAAACGATATTGCAATGTAATTCTGCAACATAATTGTGCAACTCCATTTCATAATGCATCGCTGCTAAAAGGGATACAGATCTTATAATATATTTTAAATGCTAAACTTTGGGATTCGCGCAGTTAAATCCTAGATTATGTCTGGATTGTTTATCCCGGAATATTCCACATAAATTATGTATGAATATATTTTGTGCTTTTTTTTTTGTTGAACAAAATAAACTGCTTAAGAAAGTTAATAATAAAAATAATAATAATAATTTCATTGCAAGTATATTATATACTTGACTGATATATGCTTGGACTAAGTATATTTTACTTGAAATAAATATATTTTTTTACATGAATTAACTCCATATAATATTTGAATTTATAATATATATATATTTATATATAATGTGAATATTTCAAAAAAATATAACTCGAAAAATATAAATCGCAGAAAAAAGTTAAATAGCAAAATTATTTCGCAAAAAAGAACTTTTTTAACAAAAATATAAGAAATTTTTTCATTCAATTTTTCCTTAGTTTTTTTATAAACAATATAAAAAATAATATTAAAATATGATAATCTCAATCGATTTGGTCCAACATTTTTTGAAGTCATCTTTGGGAAGTGTAGAATAAGTAGTTAAAATTGTATAATGCACTGCAATTTATTTTTAGAGTTATAAAATATTTACAAATTAATATAAATGCAATATAAAGAGAAATAACTAGCAACGCCATATATTGCGTTTATATCAGTTTGTAAATATCTTATAACTTCCAAAATAAGTAACGGCCCACCATAAAATTTAAACCACTTGTTCAACACTTCCTACAAATGATCTCAGAAAATTTTGAAGTAAATCGATTGAGACTATCATACTTAAATATTGTTTTTGATATTGCTTATAACAAAAAATTCAGGAAAAATGGAATGCAAAAATTTCTAATATTTTTGTTAAACAAGTTCTTTTTTTGTCAGACTAACTAAAAAAAAAATTCAGTGATTTTTCAATCCCAAAAATAATCATTGTATTTAAATAAAATGGATTATAAAATATTACAATTTAGATAATTTAGATGAATGTTTACAAACATCATAAATAATAAAATAAAACATGAAAAGAGTTGTGAGTTTATATTTATATTCAAATATTGTGTATTGTTTGTTTACATTAAGTAAAAGGAAATGAAAGAAAATAGAACAAATTATTAAATATTTGAAAATAAATTATAATATTCTCAAGATATTTCTGTACATAAGGAGGTAGAGGCATGAACTAATTTAACGATAAGAATTTGTTAAAATAAATATTACTTGTTCAGAAAGATGAAATAAAATACTGCACAAACTTTCAATAAGATCATCTCATTGGTTTTTAAGCAATAAATTGTTAAAAATCAGAACAAAATACATTGAATCTTACGGAAATTTTGCAATTTTGACGATTTAAAATATGATCCCATGTTCGGAATTGCTTGAAATTTTAATATGTTTCGATAAAACTCATAGAGAATAAGTGTGCAAAATTTCAAAGGAATTATCTCATTGGATCTAATGTAACTAAATTTGATTAAAAGCATTGCAACGGAAATTCCAACAAAAAAGCAATGTCTCATTTGTAATTACTAGAAAATAAGTTAAAAGTAAATATTACATTAAAAATTAAAGCATACATATTTTGTTAAACTCATTTATTTATACTTTTTGAAGGAGTAATTTTAGTTTTTATGTTCTATCACTTTTGCACGAAAACATTGTGCCTTAACCTCCTTAAATAAAATGAATTATAAAATATACAAATTAGATGAATGTTTACAAATATCATAAATAATAAAACAAAACATGAAAAACAATGTGAGTTTGTATTTATATTCAAATATTGTTCATATTAAGTAAAAGGAAAGAAAAGTAAACAACGAATTAGTTCAGCTGATGTTTTTAAAGAGGAATTATTTTTGTACTTGGCCAGAGACACTACCGTGTCTCTTGATTAGTGTATTGAAGAATAATAATGGATTTTATCAAACCAGAAATATTGTCAAATATATTTGACACTATTTATTACTTAATTTAATTAAAATCTACTTGATTCAAAATAGTATTTTTTTTAATTTACAAATTTAATCTTCAATATTTGTAGACAAAATATTTGCAAAAATAAAAATTGTATGTCAAAAAATGTGATTCGTTTACGACGCACCTTTATTCCGTTTAGTTTAATTACTTTTCCTTTATCTTTTAAAACGAAGCTTTCTTTGTAACTCATATAATTAATTATACGTTTTTCTATAATAATCGAGTGCATTGAAGTGAATAATTCGCTTGAGGTATTTTAATCACAACTTTTATTTTCGTATTATCTGTTTTTGAATATTATAATACTACGCAAATATAACTTTAATCCATAAATACATTGCGGCTTTATCTTTAAATTAGTTTTTATCATTTATAATAAATAAGACATAAAAAGTTGAACATTTGTTATTTCATCTTTCCTCCCGTTCAATTAATTTCAATTCTCCTACTTCAATTGAAATAATTTGTTTTGACTTAAGCAAATTATGAAGTTGTAAATGTAACATATGACATATGCATTTTTTATAAGAAATTATACTCGACTACAAACTGCAATCCAAGTCCTGTAAATTGATTTTGGAACACAGCTTCACAATATGATTTGGTAACTTGATTCATAATATGATAATATAATAACGTAATCGAGTACTAACGCTTCTAGGATATCTGCATTCTATTACTTGATTCTGCAACTCAATATTACAATTCCGTGAAAATTTATCTTCACAACCAACATAATCAAAAACTTAATAAATTTACAACAACAAAGTGCTTGCATTCATTTTCTGTGCAATTTATTCATTTTTCCATGATTTCAAGAATTGTTAATTAACAAGTGAAATTACAAGAAATAATGTTAATTCAAAAGTACTTTATTTAATCAAATTTATTTCGCTTTGTTTTTTTTCTTTTTTCCTTGTTTTAACTGTCGGTTGATATTGCAATATACAGATGTAAAATTGATGAAAACTAAAGAACAAATTGGACGATAAAAATTGAATTTAATTGACCCAGTGCGTTATGACTAAGAATAATAGATAAGAGCGTTAGAAGTCAGTGAACATATTAAAACGGGGTTTTATATACCTCGGTATCAGATATCGTTCTTTCTGTCAGACTGTGAACTTTGCAGTGCAAGAATGCTGTGCTACCTAATTGCACCGTAATATTGGAGATAGTGTTGTTGTCGCTCGCTTCATTGACTCTTTGCAATTCATCAACATTGCTGTACCAAAGTGCACGATAATCCGACGACACACTGTACGGAATTCGACGATCTGAAAAACAACAATTATTATCATACAATTACACTCGACAAAAATGAATACTCAAATTTAATACAAAAACTAATATCTTTTTTTAATGAATTATATTGAAAATATATATAAATGTTTCAAAATGGAATATTTGAGACGTTTTTGGTGTCCCAATTATTAAAACTTTCTCAAAATGAGACACTTGTTTTTGCAGTATAGATATTTAAGAAATAATTAAGAAGAAGATTTTAAGAAATAATAATTCAAAAATGTCCCAAAATTGAATAATTGGGACGTTTTTGGTGTCTCAATTATTAAAAATGCCTCAAAATGGGATACTGGTTTTTTGCATTGCAGATATTTAAGAAATAATAAAGAAGAATGTTTTAAGAAATAATAATTCAAAAGTGCTTCAAAATGGAATATTTGGGACGTTTTTGGTGTCCCAATTATTAAAACTGTCTCAAAATGGGACACCTGTTTTTTGCATTGTAGATATTTAAAAAATAATTAAGAATAAGATTTTAAGAAATAATAATCCAAAAATGTTTCAAAATTGAATAATTGGGACGTTTTTGGTGTCGCAATTATTGAAAATTTCTCAAAATGAGACACTTGTTTTTGCATTGTAGATATTTAAGAAATAAATATTTGAGTAGTAAAAATAACTATGAACACGAATAACTATAAAATAGTACATTACGCAACAAGGGAGATGAGATCGGAAACGAATTTCCGATCATCTCCCATGTTGCGTACTATATTTTTCGTTACGAGGGAGGGAAAAAAGCCATTTTCGTTCTATTTTTAATTTTCACAATTTTTATTTCGTCCCATTTTTCTTTTGTCTTATTTTTTATTTTGTCCTATTTTTATTTCGTCTCATTTTTATTTTGTCCCATTTTTTATTTCGTCCCATTTTTATTTCGTCTCATTTTTATTTTGTCCCATTTTTATTTTGTCTTATTTTGTATTTCGTCGCATTTTTATATTGTCTTATTTTTTTCTCCCATTTATAATTTTGTCTTATTTTTATTTTGTCCCATTTTTATTTTGTCTTATTTTTATTTTGTCCCATTTTCATTGTGTCCCATTTTTATTTCGTCCCCTTTTTATTCTATCTTATTTCTTATTTTTCCCACTTTTTATTTTGTCTCATTTTCATTTCGTCTCATTTTTTATTTCGTCCCATTAGACATTAAAAAATGGGACAAATATTTTTTTGGTGAAAATTCTAAAAATAATTAATGTGACTATCTCCATTTTTCTCACTGCAGTTAATAATGCCATTTTTGTGGTTTTTTTTTCGGAAAGAAGGCTGAGTAATAGTAGGTGAATTTGATGCCAACTAATCATGATATTACAACTTCTGTGTCTTCAGTATATAATGATGCCAGTTGAAGGATTACATTGCAGATATTCATCTCAAACCATTGACTAATACAGCGAAATGGCACACACGTATGTGTCGTTGATCGACTCAATGCCGGCCTGAATGTGTTAATAAAGATAAAGCGGGATTTGAGGATCGCGGTTCTTCAATTGGCATCACTGCTTCAAGCCCACAAATGCTCCTAATTCACCCAAAATCAACCGACGAAATTGCGAAAAGATCATTTCACTCATGTCGCTCATTTCATTGCTTTATCTTATCTTATTAGAGTTGCTCAGTTAAATATGCTTTAAAATGTTTTCTTCTTTTTTCATGTAAAATCAACTTTTTACAATAAAAACTTTGCATCTTTGAAAAAGATGGTAAAATTAACTATCTGGATAGTGAAATTTACTATTTATCTTTTTCAATATGATTTAATATAAACAACAATTTTATTAAACATTTTAAAATATTTTTTTTATAATTTGTCTGTTTGAGTTAACTTTTTAAAATTTAATTCGATTTTTTACATCTATAAAATAATGTTCATAGTTAAACACATAATATGTGACAAAATTTAAACCGAATACGTGGAAATAACAAGCAAATACTTGGTTACGATAAGCAGCAAACTTTTAGTTTAAGACAAGTTTAATCAGGCTGAATAGTTGAAATAACATCATTTCAGTGATACAAAAAAATGTTTAGTCAGACATTCGAAATATTTCTGCATTATTTGTGTATTTGAGTTCTATTTGTATGAAAAATACCAAACATTTTTGCAATATTGTTTACCCGTTTGTGTTTGATCAACTTTCCATTAATTATGTTATTTATTCAATTGTATTAAGTTACATTTTTGTTCTTACCTTTATCTAACGACCTTGCGAGAAGTATCGTAGGGAGGATTAAGAAAACCATATACCATGAAAGTCTGTCTCGCATTTTTGTAAGTTGTTCTTTTTCTGTAAAAAATAAACATTATTCATTTAGATTATGATAATAATAATAATTTATATTAGTAATATTAACTCAAGCAAAAATAAACATATATGTTGCATATATGTCTTCATATATGCTGTGTAAATGACTGCATATACATGACATATATGGTACATATATAGGAGTAAAATTTATTGTGGAACATATGTGTCAGGCATGTGATGCCATATATGCGACATATATATATATAATATATAACATTTATGCGCCATATATGTGCCATATATAATTTCTTGAATAATATATTATTAACATATGTTTTATATATGGACAATATATAATCTTTTTTATTAGTTTTTACTTGTTTATTATTAATTAATAATAAACATTATTCATTCAGATTATGACAATAATAATTTATATTAGCAATATTAAACTAAGCTAAAAAGAAACATATATGTTTCGCCAAACATGTTGCATATATGGCTGTATTCATATATTATGCTATGTAAATGGATGCATGTATTTGACATATATGGAACATATTTGGGAGAAAAATTTCTTTTTGCATATATGTGTGGCATGTATTACTATATATGCGACATATATATTATATATATGACATTTATGCGGCATATATGCTGTGCCATATATAATTTTTTGCTTTTTTCTAGCACTTTACAAAAGTATTCCGTATATTGCCAATATATGGTCAATATATAATTTCTTGAATAATATATTATTAACATATGTTTTATATATGGACTTTATATAATCCCTTTTACTAGGGTTGATAATAAATATTATTCATTCAAATTATGATAATAATAATTATAAATGTATACAAATATTTATCACAAATCATTATGAAAATTGTATTTCTACATAACACAACTTTTTTTTCCTTTTTATAACTCATTAATGACAATATTTCTACATTTAAGTGTTAAATATATATATATTTTAATTCATCTTATTTTTTTTACACTTTTTGCGGTATTAAAAGAGAATAACTAAGAAGAAATTGATTATTCGTTGAAAACAAGAATATTTCATTACACGACATTATTATTTTGTCGTTTGTAGTTTGTGCAAAATAAGAGTAAAAATAATTATGACGGATTGGATGCAGTTATAAGAAGCGTGTACTTATCGTCAAAGAAAACGAAATAATTGGGCGCGCGAGCGATTGGATACAATCGACTTCGACGTTGGTAAATTGGTCGCGCAGCGTAGTAAATAGATGAGTGGAATATTTTGTAACAGGAATATTGTATGCGCGAGAGGACAATGCCGGGTGACAAAAAATGGAACAAAGCAAGCGGCTTGTGTATATCCTTGAACAAGCATACGCGAAGCTCATATAACGGCAGATACAAAATATTAGCTAACACACAATTTTCGTCATATTATATATGATCAACTAAGAATGTTTTCCTCATATTTTCAGATTATTCCAGACTATAATGAATAATTTTATTGCAAATTCTCAACATTTTTTTTAATTTAAAGTTTAATTATTCTGAAGAAAATGAAAATTGTTCATTAGAATATATTAAAATTCGTTAATAATAAAATTCGTTATAAATTAAATTAAATTAAATAAAAAAAAATATATATATGCATTTTATCGGTTAATAATTAGATAGTAAATTTAACAGTTCATTTTTTCAGTGTAATAAACTTTGATTTTATTTATGTTAAATGTTATAAAAATAAAAATGATATGAAATTGTAGTTAGAAGTTAAACATAAGAGAAAAAAACAACATGACAACAAATTTGGGTTGTGTGTAGTAAAGTAAACATTTACACGTAGATGGATGATAAAAAGGTTTTAGCAGGGTGTATTAGACTGTGCGAAACTTTGCGGTTTACTTGAAAAGCGCACATCATCTGATAAAAACAATTTTAATGATGGTTTAAAAGAGCCAAAAGAATGACCTAAATGCACACAAATTGTATATTCCAAAAAGCATATGCATAAAATTAAAAGCTGCAAAACATTTGATACAACATTTAGCTGCATTTTTGAACATTTGTTTTAAAAAAAGAACAAGAATTTTTAGATTATTTGAAACCTTTTTTTGGATATTTTTTATTAGATATTTAAAAATGAATTAATTTTTTTTGGATTCAATGTTTTTTTGTAAATTCAGATTTAGAATTTAGTTCCAAAAATGTTTATCAACTAATGTGTCTAAAAAATGGGACATATTTAAACATTTATACTGAGCTTATTTTATTTATACAATGCACGTAGAAACGTTTTGGTGATTTGATACAATGTTTGTTAGACTAAAATAAATATTTTTGTTCGATCATATCTGAGCGTTCTGTTAAATTTCAAACCATTGTGTTTAACAGGATGAAAAAAATGCTTTGCCGAAATGACAAAACACTTGTATGTATGGAAGACAAATATTTTTCTATGGCTTTTTTAATTTCTGTGATATTTTACGTTTTAGTTTCAACGATAAAATAAACACATACATTTTCGTCACACATGCTTGTGCATTCATAATCGACTCTTTTTTCCGGGAATAAAATTGTACTTTACGCCCTTAAAGTCTGGGAATTTTTTGTTTTAATTATTATACAAAAAACTGGTTGTTTGTAATAATTTTTATTGTAAAACAGAACATATTTTATGATGAATTTGAATTTTTAATATACCAAATTAAAAATTAAAATTTAATTTTACAAATCATAACTTATTACTTTATATTAAATATAATTTTCCCACAAAAACATAGTAAAATTTAATCTTTTACATGCAATTTTTTGACTTTTTTATTTTTATTTTTTACTTCGAAATATAGTAATTTTGACTGATTTTGATTAAAATTTAAACAGTTTTTAGCCTCAGTCTTCTAATAATTAAAATTTCTATGATGCAATAAATAAAAGATAAACAAATTCCCATTCGCTTAAAAATGTTTTGAAATTCTATAACACACATAGTATTATAAATCGGGATTCAACTATCTTTATTGGTATTAAGATGCAAGTCTTTTCAACGATACTTTGAATCACATGCTTTTTCACTTATAATATTTTGAACTGCCAGGCTTTTGCGGAAGAATTGTCGATATTTCATATATTTCGTCCATTCTTTATACCAAAAATACAAAAAAAAGAAGAATGTTTCAATACAAATTTTACCTTTAAACTTTCTTCAGCAAAATATAAAATGTGTAAATATAATGGTAAAAAATGCGCGAGACTTAATTTAAATGTACGTCCGAAATTATGCACTTTTTAAAATGCATTATGAACTTGACTTAGCTTCATGAACGAAAATTTCTCTCTCTTAGCTTGAAATTTATTTGAATTAATCTGTTATCATCAACTTTTTATCATGCAATTTTGCTATATATATATATATATATATATAATCAACTTGCGAACACTTGATATCGCGGAAATTTTACGATTTTCTTTGTTAGTAAATTAATAATGGCTTGAAAACAAAATGCATAAAATTTAGCTCGGGAACTGTTATTAGCTTGTCGATAATGTTTGCGAATCCATCAAATCGTATATTCGTGTCATTGTTAATGAGGTCGAAGATGCAGTTAAATTTCATCCAAATTTTATTGCAATAATTGCCTCAGACTTGAAATATATATATGTATATATATATTTTCAAACAAATCTAATTACATATTTTATGTATGTCAATTTCTGCAAACTTGCTAATTAGTTTGAACGACAAAAATAATTGACCATTTTTTCATTGATTTGAAAAATGTGTTGCGCTGAAAAATGATGATTTTTGTTCATTACACACCAAGCAAAATAATATTAATGATGGTTGTATGTTTGTATTAAATGCATAAATGAATCTCAAAAAAAGTGTCTAATAAGTAATTTCACGTAAATACGCCGTCGTAATAAAGTTTTTGAATAAAATGGGTGTGAATGCGAAAAATTAAAGTGACTCATAATCCTCGACTTTTTCCCCAACCGTTATTTATTTAACATAACTGCATTATGCTGAAAGTAATATTCGCTATTTCGAAAAAATTTACTCTAATATCGTATAAACGTTTTTATTCATAAAACGCTTAATCTTTTTTTAATAAAATAGTCCAAATTATATTATAACAAAATTAGACTGCAATTTTTGCACGAAAGATAATTACGTTTTTTTTTTTTTTTTTTTTTTTTTTTTTTGGGATGCATTTTTTCATCGCATCAATTCGTTCTTATTAAAAATTAACATAATTAAAATTTTTTGCTTAAAATTTTCTTTTATATATTAAATCATTCATCTTTCAGTCATCTTCGTATGAGAAACGTGGAAACAAGTTCTTGTGCTAATGTTTATATTAGAAAAGTGTTGGAAAGCGTATATACTATTTAGTTTCGTGGTATATATGTCGACAAGTTTGACGGTAATTTAAAATTCACTTCGACAAACTGCAAATGCTGAATCCGAAAATTCTATAACAAATATAAATAAATGAACTTTATATATGCAAATCAAACAATGTAAGATTATAATTAACTTTGCAAGATTAATATATATATTTATCCGTGTTTAGTCATGCAAAATTGCAAATTAAAAAACTTTTTCCTTTTTTTTAATTAATAATTAAACCAAGAATTTCGCAGTTTAAAATAAAAATTAGGTGAATTGTTTTTGCAGTCTATCACACTTCTGAAACGTTTTATTAAAACAACGTTTTCTCGCAAGAAGTCTGAATGAATTTTAAGCACATTGATCTGTTATTTTAAGTCTGTTATCATATTCAATATTTAATCTCAGAAGTCTTTGAATTTCATAATGTATGATTCTCAGTTTAAATAAAGATTTCGTTTCTTCATTTATATATTTTCAATTGTCCTATATTTATTCATTATTCATAACTAACGTTTGTGAAACTTATTTTTAGTTAACACTAATTAGAACCATAATTTTTGCAAAATAAATTACACCAAAAATGTATGAGCTAATGA
>JABFPJ010005306.1:0-12365 GCA_022817425.1 Gryon sp. ZL-2020
TTATTTTTAGAAAATATTTTTTTTTAATTTTTTATTTTTTAAAATTTATTTTTTAAATTTTTTTTATTTTGCAAAATTTTATTTAAAAAAAAATTTAATAAATTAAACTTTAGTAAATTAAACTTTTTTTAATTCAAATAACATTTTCACTTATAATAAATTTGACGAATTGGACTTGAAATTGAATTTCCATTTTGTCATTGCAATTTCATTTTCCGAGACTAAAAGGTAAAAAGGAAAATTCAAAATTCAAATACTAAATAAGGCAAATCAGATCAAATAAAAAGGATAACGACATTTGTTCGGCGGCAAAAAATCGAAGAGACAAAGATGCGAAATAAGAAAAAATAGAAAAAAAAAAAAAGAAAAACGCGTGACGAGAAAATGAAACGTCACCTGCCACTTTCGTTGCTTCTGACATCGTCATTTAGGACAAGTGACGGAGAAAGACCTAAGACCGGCGCAGTAAGCCGTCACTCTTGTTGGCTTGTAACAATGAATGCCTAAATTGTTAGCATCGTGGCAAATTGTAGAGAAATTCAACAATTTTCATATATAAAACGCCCGAATAGCAAATAGGGAGAGCGAATGAAGGACTTTTCTTTAGTTTAGAAAGCTAAAAGCCTGCAAATTGGAATTGAGAGTAGGTAAATTGTGGAAAATATATGCAATTGTGTCGAGCACATTTGTGGTAAATTTTGTGATGAAAATCAATGACTAGGGTTTTATGACGAAATTCGTAATGATTTGACTAATTATGAGTCATTTTTATATGATTTTTTATTCTTATGATTTACTTATTTGAGTTATGGTTTTATTTAGTGAAGTTTACGAGAATATTTCCAAAATGACTCATAGCAATTTGAGTCATTATAATTTAGTATAATTTGATGATTTGAGTTATGATTTTATGCATTGAAGCTCATGAGAATATTTCCAGAATGACTCATAGCAATATGAGTCATAATAATTTAGCAAAACTTACTTATTTGAGTTATGGTTTTATTCATTGAAGCTTATGAGAATATATCCAGAATGACTCATAGCAATATGAGTCATAATAATTTAGCATAACTTACTTATTTGAGTTATGGTTTTATTCATTGAAGCTTATGAGAATATATCCAAAATGACTCATAGCAGATAGCAGTATGAGTCATTATAATTCAGTTGAGTCAATCAACTTAATTCGTTAGTTAATGAAATTTGGACTTATGATTCATAACTCATGATTCATAACTAAGATTTCTCATGACTCATAATATGATTTAATATTAACTTGTTTGAGTTATAATTTTATTTATTGAAATTTATGAGAATGTTTCCAAAGTGAACCATAGAAATATGACTCATTATAAATCAATTGACTCACTTAACTTAATTCATAATGTAATAAAACTCAGACTTATTCATAACTCATAATATAATTTAATGATAACTTGTTTGACTTATTCGTTTCATTGAAATTTATGAGAATATTTACAAAATGACTCATAGCAATGTGAGTTATTATAATTTAGTTGACTCAATCAACTTAATTTTTAATTTAGTGAAGCTTGGATTTATGATACATAACTGAAGATAAGATTTCTAATGACTCATAATATGACTCAAAGATAAGTTATTTGACTTATGATTCTATTCATTTATCGTAATTTAATCAAACTCGATCTTATAACTCATGACTCAAGATAGTATTTTTAACGAATCATAATATGATCCAATGATAACTTATTTGAGTTATGATTCTATTCAGTGTAATTTATGAGAATATTTCCAAAATTACTTATGGAAATAGACTCATGAGAAATTAATTAACTCACTCAACTTTACTCATATTTCAATAAAACTCAATATTATGACTCATAACTCGAAATAATATTTCTCATAACTCATGATATGATACAATAATATCTTATTCGACTTAAAATTAATTAGAACATTTCCAATATCACTCATAGCAATATGACTCATTATTATAAATCAATTGATTCACTCAACTTAACTCATATTTCAATAAAACTCAATATTATGAATCATAACTCGAAATAATATTTCTCATAACTCATATTATGATCCAATGATACCTTATTTTACTTGAAATTTATGAGAATAATAATAATAAAAAAAAATAATTGGTCTTATGACTCAAAATCACATTTCTCATGATTCATGAACTTTCATGAATTTTGATACGTTGGGGTGATGGGTTCGATTTCCTATAAGTAAAAGAAATATATTACATAAATGTCATTTGACTTAACCCAGATATGCCTACTGAGGCTTAATCAGGCCAACATGGGGTTTCCTCCAATATCCAAAAACAAATTCATCTATTCCCAATAAGTTATTTTCAGTTTTTAATTATTAATTTGAGTTCCCCAAAAATCCCACACAGGGCCAACCTTGGCCCAACCCTGGAACACAATATCCCCGAAAAGGCCCTAAGTTGGCCAAATTCAAAATCCACTCAGAATTCAAATAACTCATTAAAATAAAGCCAGATTCATAAGAGATTGCTTCTGAACTTCACTCAGATACGTCGTTGCAATAACAGAAACAATTTCAGTGAATCAATAAAATATCAGCGGCGCGAAATTGTGCGTAAATATTAACGAGTGAGAGATGCAATCTGCGAGAAATGATATTGTACACAGATGGCAAGTAATACGTCTTCGGGGATTCCCACAAGGGACATGTCCGCAGTTGTTTTCCCCAATGTAATACATGGTACGTCGCGATGTGTAAATATGTTGTTTTAATTATAAGTCAACAGTCGATAAAAAATGTCTGCTGTTTCTGACGCGCAAAAGCAATTGCAATGCCGTCAAATGAAAAAAAAAAGCTTTTGGTTTGCTTTGATCACAATAGAAAAAAGAAAAAATAATTGACATCAAACGCAAGAATTTTATATATATACATATACATATACACATATATATATATATATATATACATATAATCAATTTGTTTTCATTTTGTATTTGGAATTTTGTCTTTAGTTGTATTATTTTGTAAAATATTTAATACCAAAATTATTGTCGTAAAGTTTAGCCGGCTTGTCTTGGCCAGACATTTACGATGGTAATTGTGCTTCGGCTTAACGTTTATGCAAACATTTTTTGCGGTACGACGAGAATCAGGGATAATAAATTTTGCCCCGAAATGCCGAAATTGGCTCGGAGAAGCGCGCCCCAGAATGGCCAAAGTCTGAATATTCAACAGTTTAATTTATAGCTCGATGTATTAATTTTTGTTCGCAAAAAAAGAGTGCCATGCAATTCCGCGAGCGTGAAACAGTTTCCGAAATCCAATAAAGTTTTAAGTCATTATTTGCTAACCAACCGCGAGACAAACTGTGACTAAAATTTCATTGGGAATTTTTGTTTTTGTTTTAATTACTTTTTAATGTTGCTTTTATTTTGTTATGTTTTTTTTCATTTTATTAAATTAACGATTATTTTAAATATCTAATTTGAAAGTTAAATGTTTTATTGAAATTAATTTTTGTAAGAAAATAAATTGATTAAAAATATTTAAATTATTTTTTTATTTAAAATACTTACTTAAATACTTATTTAAAATATTTAAAAATTTTTTTTATATTAATTTAAAAATAAATATTTGATTAAATTTAATTAGTTTAATTAATTAAAAATGAATGTAATACTTTTAATTAATTAAAAAAATTAAAATAAATAAAAAAAATTATTTAAAATTTAATGATCTCGTTATAATTATCAATGACAATTACAATGATTATTTCCTCATATTTCGGGTTAAATCGAGTGTCATTTATACGACTCTTAAATGATATTTGGGTTTTTCATTGCAGCTAGTATTTTTTTTTTCTTTTTTTTTTTCTTGCCATACAAACGCACATACACATTCGACCACAAACAAAATTAGAAAGCACAAAAGGGAACAAAAGTGTGCTTACGGGGAACCGAAACGACTCTGATAAAATACGCACTCTTGAAATGCGCGTTTTTGATAATGTAAAGGGCGCCTCTTGTCCGGGAATTTGCCCATTTTTCTCTCTCCCTTGTTGTGTCCTTGTTTTGTCTCGTCATCTCGCTTGCTCTCGCTTTAACTTTCGGCCCGAAACGAGCCCCGACAACATAAATATGTTCCACGCGCCGCGGAAACGATTTGCGAAAGAATTTTTACGATATGCTTCTTCAGCTTGACGAATGAAGCAAAATATAAGCGCCTTTGCCCCTCGACTGCCGAAGGCATCCAATTGCTGCCAAATATTTGCAATAACTTTTAAAAGCCGAACGACTTTAAGCAATGGCGAATCGATTTTCTATATTTCTTCGTCAAATTAGGGACAATTTTTACAATTGTTACTGTGATTTCATTTTTTTTATTTTTAATTTTCTAAAATAGTTGTTCAATATTCAATATTCAATATTCAATATTCAATATTCAATATTCAATATTCAATATTCAATATTCAATATTCAATATTCAATACTCAGTATTCAATATTCAATATTCAATATTCAATATTCAATATTCAATATTCAATACTCAATATTCAATATTCAATATTCAATATTCAATATTCAATATTCAATATTCAATATTCAATATTCAATATTCAATATTCAATATTCAATATTATAGATATATTAACAATATATTAAAACTATCTTAAAATTATATTAAATATATATCAAAATATATTTTTAAAATATCAAAAATATCTTAAGAATATATTCGCGATATATTTTACGTTTTGCTAAGTCCTTGTCAGAATCTATCATAGAATTTAAGAAATAATTACATTCCGCTGAAAAAATCGTTCATAAATAAGTCTAAGTTAAGTAATAAAAGTATTTCTTTCTCTATTATCGAAGAATCTCGCACAATCGACCGCAACATTGAGATTAATTGTGCGAAGCTTTTAGAACAAAAGGTCGAAAGCAGCCCCAAAAAAAGTGCTGACTCGGAAGCATTTCGAAGGTCATAGTCCAGTCGTTGTATCGAAAATACATGAAAGGCGTTTGCATTTTTTATGTTCTCAACGAACGAAACGTCGACCAGCAGAAGGCAAGGCAAAGTTGGACTCGGTCCAACTAGAACTACTCAAGAGTGGAATTGACAAACCCCATCCTCTTTTCTCGAAGTTCGACAACTTCTGCAGTGCAGAAGAAAAGGACAAAGAAGAAGGAAAGCCCGATTCAGATGAAGTTGATAGCCACGCAAGTCTCCACGGCGCCTCGATGTTTGCGTTTTTGTACACCTATTCAATTTTCCTGCCTTGTTACTCCCCTGGCACGCGTTTCTTTTAGTCATCTTCGTCTTTATCGAGCAACTTTTCTTTTCCTTGTTCTTTCTCCCTCAAGATTTCTCCTTGTCATTCGCGTTAGTCATACTTGACGCTTCGGTAATAACACTTTACGAAATTACTCATGTTTTTGCGATCTTTGAATTCAAGACGAATTGTTTGGATTTTACTTTACGCTTTTCTCATTACTGATTAGTAGGTCGGTTTCAGTTATTTTTACTTACTGATTTGTAATTACTTATTTCTCATTATTTATGTCGCGTTATTTATTTCTCATGACTCATGAATCATGACTCAATTTTCATAACTCATTTCTCATTATTTATTTTTCATTACTCATTTCTCATTACTCATGACTCATGACTCATGACTCATGACTCATAACTCATTTCTCATTATTTATTTTTCATTACTCATTTCTCATGACTCATGACTCATGACTAATTCCTTATAACTCATAACTTATTCCTCATTTTTTATTTCTCATTGCTAATTACTCATTTCTCATTACTCACAACTCACGACTCATTTTCTTTACTTATTTCTCATTACTCATTTCTCGTTATTTATTTCTTAATACTCATTACTAATTACTTATAACTCATTACTCATTTCTTATAACTCATTTCTCATTACTCGCTACTCATTTATCATTACTCATTACTAATTTCTAATTCCACATTTTTCTTTACTTATTTCTCATGACTCATTACTCATGACTCATTTTCTTTACTTATTTCTCATTACTCATTTCTCGTTATTTATTTCTTATTACTCATTACTAATTACTTATAACTCATTACTCGTTTCTTATAACTCATTTCTCATTACTCGCTACTCATTTATTATCTATAAATAATGAGTAGTATCTCATATTGATTAGTTCATAATTGACAATTGATGTCTTATGAGATCTCGTCAAAAATGATTTTATATAATGCCGAAAATGTAAATTTGGAGCATTTTTGGATTTTATTAAGAATATTTAATCAATACATTGAAAATATATTAAAAATATATTATATTTGTATTATGAAAATATTAAGTATATATTCATAACATATTCTCAATATATTTATGATATACCCAAATGGACGAAAATATATTTCTCAAAATATATTCAATATATGCCATTTATACAAATATATTTTTCGACAAATATATATATATAAATTATATATAAAAATTCGATATATATATATATAAATTATGAATTACTATATGAAGACAAAAGATGATAAAATTTCATTTGCGTAATTTGAAAATTTAATTATCGCAACTTTTGGACCGTTTTTGGGAAGATATGTTGGGACGAGTTTGAAGTCATTTTTACGAGCGACAAAAAGGAGGAAACTTGTCTCTAAGCTGGTAGTCATTTAATAGCTGTTTTTCACGGATCAGGGATCTCACAAAATTCGTATATCCACACACGTTTTACGTCGAGAATACTCTTGATGTACTCTCGGGATAAAATTGTGTTGCCTTAAGCCGAAGTCGCAAACGCTCGAATAATTACGCAAGTGAGCGTTCCATCTTTTGATATGAACGCGTGCTTGAAGAATGTGAGTTATTTCTTTTTGAGCGAATTTGAGCGTTATCATGGATGAAATATCGCAAGAATTTCTATCTTCTTTGTGTTAAGATATGACGAGAATTTCGGTTATTAAAATAATTATAACCGAAATTGACATGGAATGATGGTCGTCGGATAACTTCTATATATATATATATATATATATATATATATATCTATATATATATATATATACATACATATATATATATGTATATATATATATGTATCTATGACTATGGATATATTCATATCATATATAGATATATCCATATATATATCATATATCTGTATATAATGTATATATGGTTACTATATATGTATATATATATATATATATATAGTAATCAAAAAAAGTAAAAAAAAAAAGATTTCAAAAATTCTTAAAGCAGAGTGAAAATGGTTTTCTCGACCATAAATGGCTCATATATAACAATGAAAAAAAAGGAAAATTAAAAGAAAAGGAAAAAACGTCTGGAAATAGTCTGGGAAGGACAAGCAAAGAGATAAATGCGGGGAGTGGAGTTTAATGAATGTGGCTGAGTTCCAAAAACTTGTTCATCGCTGAGATTCGAATAAGAGTCGTCGGTGTCTTTCTGCTGACGCTTGTTCGTTCTAATCGTAATTTGATTGGCGAAAGGCGTGCCAGGAAATTATTATATTTCACCATTACATTTCACTGTAATTGGTACCAACTAACTTTGATAGTCGGCTAATAAATTTGACGACTAATTTCACTATGATATTTCAATTTCGTCCAAAATTTGCTATTTCAAGTTTGTTTTTCAAAAAAACTGCTTTAAACAATCTTTTCTAAAAACTTTTGAAAATTTTTCAAACAATTTTTGAAATCTCATTTGATTAAAAAATTTTTTTTTTTAAGTTTTGCGAAAAAGATTTTTTTTTATTTTTGCAAAAATTTTTTTTCAATTTTTGCAAAAAAGACTTTTTTTAAATTTTTACAAAATTTAATTTTGAGTCTTGAACAAAAATTGATGTAAATTTTTTGGAAAACCTATAAAACGTCCTAAACGATAAAAAACATTTCCCGACTAGATTTGTCCCTGTGATTGGCATCAAATATCCCCATAATTGAGTCGAAATGACTATAATTTTGGGTAAAATTGAGTGCGAAAACAATTTAACGGTAGGATAGTAAGTTAAATGTTTCATTAAGGGGCGTTGATGTGCATTCAAATGAGCCGAACTAAATGGCCACGGAGACGATGGCGAACAGGTGATTAAGAGATTTCGCATTTTCGACATGTATTGATCAGATCGAGATGACAGAACGAGAGAGATTACGCAAGAAAATTACAACGCTGGCTGTCAGTTGCAATGCCGTAGGCCACAAATATCCCTTTTCGCCCCAACCACCAAGCATGATCCTCTCTGGTATCGCACCCCCGAAAACCTTGATACAGAATTATGTGGAGAAACAGGATCGTATAGTTGCGTGATGTGGTTAACAGAGGGATAGAGAAGGAATAAAAAAAGGGAGGTGGTGGATTATGATGGAGTTGAGAAGGGGGGGGTGGATATTGGAAAACATTGCGAGGGATGTTCATGACAAAGGAAAATTCTAGTAATAACTTATTAGGGCAGGCCCAGATTATTTTAAGGGTCCTTTAATGGCAACCCTAGGTTTAATGATATTTAGTGGAGGAATTACAAAGGCCTAATTAAAAGACTAATAAATGTATGCCTTCAAGAGACAAGATTCTAGATAGCCTTGCTATGACATAGTTAAGGTTTTGTAATGGCCTTGTTATAGCCTATTAAGGCCTCCTTATGGCCTTGTTAAGCCCTTGCTATGGCCTTGTTATGACCTGCATACGGCCTTCTTGTGGCCTTTTCATGGCCTCGTTATGACTTTGTTATGGCCTTGTTATGACCTTGTGATGACTTTTTTATGACCTTATAATGACCTATAGACATGTAACGCTTCTTCCAACATTCGCCAATAAAGGTATATTTTAGGTGTATTTTAGGACTTAAGAAGAACGATGTAAACGAATTATAAAAACTAATATCAAAATTAATTTTAACTTTTATTAACATTTTAACCATTGCTTTAAGTAAATAGATTTAACATTTAACTAGCAATTTAAGGTATAACTTTAATAGACAAGGCTTCTAGATAGCCTTGTAATGACCTTGCTATGACCTTATTATGACCTTGCTTTGTCCTTGTTATGGCCTGGTTATCGCCTGTTTATGACCTTGTCATGGCCTGATTATGGCGTTGTCATGGCCTGGTTATGGCCTTGACATAGCCTTGTCATGGCCATATCGTGGCCTGGTTATGGCCTTGACATAGCCTTGTCATGGCCATGTTATGACCTGGTCATGGCCTGGTTATGGCCTTGTCATGATCTTGTTATGACCTGGTCATAGCCTTGTCATTGCCTTGTTAGCTTTTCATGCCCTGGTTATGGCTTTGTCATGGCCTTCTCATGACATGAATGTATAATAAATATAGAAATATATTTATATATTTAAACATATGGCTCCGATAAGGTCTTGTTATGGCCTTGGTATGGCCTTCTTGTGGCTCTGTTGTGGTCTTCTTATGGCCTTCTTATGACCTTTTTATAGCCTTAATATGACCTTGTTAAGGCCTTACTATGACCTTGTTAAGGCCTTGCTATGGCCTGGCTATGGCATGCTTATGGCCTTGTTATTGCTTGGTTATGATCAATTTTTATTAGGAAAAAGAAGAGGAAAACGTTCTATATCAGTCTTTCGATATTACTTATAATGTAGATATGTATGGATGGATGATAGATGCATATGTATATATGTCACGTGATTAAAATAAGGGTTTATGTGATGGTGGGGAAAAATTGAAATTTCAACAGCAAAGTAAATTTAACTTGTCTTTCCATTGATTACTTTCAAACTGCACACGTTCATTACACAACGCATGTTCCTTTCGTCTGAGCATTTTTACACACAAAAAAGCAGCGGAATTGGAAATTACAAGGATTTTATACACGATGAACGAATCGGAATTTTTGCGTGAATATGCAATTACTTTTTGTATTTTATTTGAACAAAAAAGGGGGCAAAATAATTGGATTTGGATTCGTTATGTTTCGTTTGGTAGTATGTTATGCGTAATTAAGATTGATTCGATTGAATTGGATGTTATTAGTTTTCATTGTCTTGAAATTGGAAGTACAAATTAATTGATGGATTAATGAATTTACTTTCAAAAAGGGTCGTTCATAAAATTGCACTTTTCGTTCGTTATTTATAATATTTTTTGAAGTTAATTTTTAATTATTTACTCAAACATTTTATCAAGTATTTTAGGATCTTATATTTGAAAACGAAACGTGTTCATTAAATATACTCGTTTTTGCTCTTTTCAAAAATATTAAAATAATTGCAAAAATGTCATTTCGCGTTTTACATTTGCACTTTTTTGACCATTTTTTGCCAAAGCTTTTTTTTCATTGACTCTTTCATTACCACATTCACATTAAGTTCTATTAATTAAATTTGTTTAATTCTTCGTGACGTCTATTCATCGAATAAAAAAAGCTTCATTTTCCAACTAACATTAATGACTTTAACGTTTTCTTTTATCTTAAAACACGTAAATAACGAAATTTATTCAGAGGCATTTTTCAAAATTTATCACCTTGTTGACATCGTTGCATCTTTGAAAGTTACGTAAAAAGTGGTCCATAATACTTCATCATATTTGATATGTATTTTTATTTATGAAGTGTTTATGTAATTTATGGCCTTCAACAAACAATCGATTTCGTTTCAGTTCTCATTCTTTTTTTATTTATTTTATTAAACATTTTGAATTGTTTTCTATTTTGTAGGATTTTGCGTCGCACAGTTTGACAGTCAATATTTAACAAAGTGATAAAAATCGGATGAAGTAAATGAAAAAAAAGTAAAAGTATCACAATTTATCCATCAGGAAAGAAAATTAATTGAAAAGTGTATTTGTTTTATTTCTATCTGTATTTGATGTTTGCGAATCAATAAAAAAAATGTTTCTTGTTCAAGAGAATATTCAAGAAAATGCATATGAAATATGTTTATTACAAAAAAGTGTAAAAATATGAAATATTTTTATTATAAAAATTGTATTAAAACATTGTTGCCATACAAAAATTTTTTGTTTACATTTAAAGATAAATTAATTACATTTTTGATGAATGTAAATAATGTTTGATTACGTGCTTATCAAGAGATACGGTAGTTTCTCTGGCCAAGTACAAAAAAACGATCATTTTTGTGCGCATTATATACATGTTTACTTAATGTATATATGTAAACTAACTGAATCGCCGGTTTCACCCGGACGAAAGTATTACTTTTTATGACATACTTATGACATACTTTTAACATATTTTTGACATATTTTTGAAATACTTATGACATACTAGTAACATACTTTTGATATACTTATGACATCCTTATGACATACTTGTGACATACTTGTGACATACTTGTGATATACTTGTAACATACTTGTGACATACTTGTGACATATTTAGTACATAATTCTGACATATTTCTGATATACTTATGAAATACTTATGAAATACGTATGACATAATAATGACATCCTTATTACATCCTTATAAAATACTTATGACATCTTTATGAAATTCTTATGAAATACTTATGACATATTTCTGACAGACTTATGGCATACTTGTGCCATACTTATGACATAATTATGGTATAACTATGACATAGTTATGACATACCTAGGAGATACTTCTGATATACTTCTGATATTATTATGACATACTTCTGACATACTTCTGAAATACTTATGACATATTTCTGACATACTTTTGACATACGCATGGCATAATTATGACATCCTTATGAAATACTTATGATATCCTTATGAAATAATTATGACATTTTTATGACATACTTCTGACATTCTTCTGACATATTTACGACATACTTAGATTAACAAACAAACATAGATTCAAATTTATATATTAGTGGGTATTAGTATTATATATTGTTAAAACAAACAAATACTGTATATTATGAAACATATTCTAAGAATACATAAAAGCATAATAATCTGTTGCAAAAAGTGCAACTTGTGATGACATTGCAATAATTCACGTGTTTGAAACATTAGTTTTTGCAAAAAAAGTAAAAGAAACTCATTTTTTATTCAACTCTTGTATAAAGTGATACATTTTTGCACGCGATTACGTCATAACATATACATGTAATATACACTCTGACTTGACTCATCTAGCTCGTGTTAGCTATCATTGAAAAGAGCCCGTTAATTGATTGGAATACGAGCGGCTGATTCATTCATATTATCACGTAAATATAAAAATAGCAGTCGACTCTCGAGCAGACAAAAGCAAACATAAGTGCACAAGTATACAAGAGAAGAAAAAAGTGTTGCAATTCTCACAGTCTTTTACGTGCTACTTTTTTTTTTTTTTTTTTTTTTTTTTTTTTTTTTTTTTTTTTTTTTCTCTT
>JABFPJ010005307.1:0-12364 GCA_022817425.1 Gryon sp. ZL-2020
TCATTCTAAAAAGGAACAATTCAAAATTGCATTCTAAAACGAATCATTTGAAAATTGCATTCTAAAACGATCGATTTCAAATTTTTAGTCTAAATGCTTGGAATTAAAAATAAGTGATATAAAATTGATCTATGTCAGCTGAAAATCTTTTCCGAAATATTAATGTTTTTTCAAGAACTTTCTGAAATTCTTTATTATTATTGTAATATTTATTATTACGTGTAAAAATAGTGAAACATATTATTATAATTTATTTCATATAAAACAGTTTAACTTTGAAAGATAAATATAATAAATATTCATTGTTTTAATTGTACCATATGTTTAATGTAAAATTTAATATTTCAATATGAAAAATAAGTATATTTATATTTCATTAGAATAACTTGTTTTATATTTCTTAATATAAAAAGTTGATGAAATGTGTGAAGTAGAAACTGAAATCATACTAAAAATATTGTCTTTTATAATTGTATCTATCACTTATAGAAGAAATGTGTGCCTTACTCGATGGGAAAACTCGTTACTTTTCCCGCTCTCGTAAGGAAAAGTATCGTACTCGACTCGTAATTATAAAATTCGTAATTTTTATAATTGAAAAAAAATACTCCGGTGAGTTATAAATGAGTTTATTTTTAATATTGAAGTATTCAATTTTAAATTAAAATTGTATCTGAATTGAACTACTTTTAAATTCATTAACGAATATTGCGATAGTAATAATAATATTAAGAAGTTTTTATATACTATCATTTTAACGATTTTCGGCTGACATAGATCTATTTTATATCACTTGTTTTTAATTCCAAGCATTTAGACTAAAAATATGAAATCGATCGTTTTAGAATGCAATTTTCAAATGATTCATTTTAGAATGCAATTTTGAATTGTTTCTTTTTAGAATGACATTTTGAGATATGTCATTTTAGAATGAAAATTTGAAATCGATCGTTTTAGAATGCAAATCTGAAATGTGTCGTTTTTGATAGAAACCGTCGAAATATACAAAGTTGGAAAATCTTTATGTCGAGGCATGTGATATACCCATGACTGTCTTGTAGCTCTAACAAGATGTGTTAACTTGTTGTATATATATAAGTCAGGCTGATACATATATCTTTATGAATTAAATTCTGTTTTAAGATATAAGAATTTAAGATTTATTTATTTTTTTAGTAATAATCATAATAAAATACTTTTATCAGCCTGACTTATATATACAACACGTTAACGCAGTTTGTTACAGTCATACAAGACAGTCATAGTTATATCACATGCCTCGACATAAAGATTCTCCAACTTTGTACATTTGTATTATTCACATGACCATTGTGTCGATTTCACAAGAAATTTTTTTCCTGTGAAAACAGTAATTTATTATTCATAATTTTAAAGTAAGAATAATTTATATAAAGTACTTAGATTAAATTATTTTTATTAAAAAATAAGTTTAGTAGGGCAGTTTTTCAATTTATCTAAAAAGTAAAATTTAACATGTAAATCCCCGTACGTATTATTATTCGTTTTGTATTCGCGTACTCATAGTACAATAAATTAGCATTCAAATAACACACTCATTGGAACAAGAAATTGAATAACTGAATAAACCAAATATTCATGCACAAGTAATTTGGCTGTACTCAAATTATACGGACGAACTTAAATGACATTAAAAATACAAATGACGACAAAAGTAATATTTTTAAACAGATAAATAAATTAATCAATAAATCAATTAGATTTCAAATTAATTTTGACAAGGGTAATTTGAAGATGATGGTGAGACATACATGGAAAAAAATCAAGATTTTTTGCAAGATTTTTCTTGCAAAAACATAAATACTCTAATCGTGTTAAATGTGTGATATATTCTGGCAGCTTTTACTAGAATTTATTCGAACATTTTCAAACAAATGAACAGCTAATATAGAATTCGAATGTGACAGGTCCAAACGGAAAATTAACTTGTTTATGTTATATTGACAATATAACATAAATAGATTATTGGAACGTTATTTATTTTGATAAAAAGCTATTCGCGTATAGAGTACAGATTTTAAAAAATCCTTGATTCGTAAGAAAAGTTATAAATCGTAAAACTGCAATAAATGAATTGCATTTTTGGATTTTCTAACGCGTTTTTGGGTAACATTTTACTTCAAGCATTGCTTGGGAATCTAGCGGGAACTGCCAGAAAAATTTATATTGACGTTGCTTGACAGATTTCGTTATTATTACGTAAAAGTGCATGCAATTAAATATGATATATGAACAAAATTGAAAAACATCGGTACTACACTGAAACAACTATTGGCATATTAACAGTAAGAGGCTTGTGTATTCAAAAGTAAAGTTTCTGTTTGTTAATGAAAACAGAAAGTTAATCTTTTAATCACTAAATTTTGTTCGTTTTATTCTAAAAAGCCGTTTTAGGTATAAATACAAAAGAACTATAGAAGTATTCTTTACATCTTAAGCAATGAGAAGTAAACATTTGTTCCATCGTTAGTGAATGGAACTAAAGACATTTTTAGTCAATACTTCATGGATTATCACTGAAGTTTTGAATAACGACCATCCAATCGCAGAATGAACTAAAGCACTCACGTAACGTCATGCGCTAGCTTTGTTTATACTCTGAGTCGCTGCTCGTTAGTCAAAATTTCAGTGATTATCCATGAAGTTTTTACTAAATATTGCTTCATATTCACTAACTTATTGTTACTTATAATTTTAAGAAACAAAAGTAATCAATACCTTAAATCTCATTTTACTTTTACTTATGATATGTAAAAGTATTTTTGTCTAATAATAACACAATTTTAAGTAAATATAAATAAAAACCATTGAGTATTTATTCATGAAATTTTTCTTGACCTATAATATGCCAACAGTTGTTTCAGTGTATGAATCAATATTTGTGAGTATAAAGTAATATTTATTATAATAAAAAGTTGAAAACTATTTTAATTTAATACCATTAATTTTGTTGATCTTTTGTTGTTTTAAGCTTGTTATTATCATTTAACAATTGTTATTCCTCTCAAATATAACTTTTTAATAATAAGTAAATAAATTACATCTTTTAAATAAATAAGAAAAACAAAGAAATGTGTTGTTAATATTATTACAAACAAACTATTAATGAGTTGTACGGCTGTTGTAATAAGTCCATTAATTAAAAGAAAACTTATAATTAGACATTTTTCAAATTACCCCAGCTACTAAAGTTAACAATTCAAACAAGTATTAAGAAATTTACTAGTAGAGAGATTTTGCAACGAACAGAATGCATTAATCTTTTGTTCGTTCCACGCTTGGCGCTTACTGAAGTACAATTGTTATGCTCGAGTTCCGCTTAACACCGGACAAACATTTTCTTCGTAGTCGTTGGCGAATATACGTTGAATTTGCTACTGTACATGTGAATGTCAACGCACTCGAGACAGGACTGAATGTACTAAAATCTAATGAGTCATATATGATATCAAGTCAAATTTATTTTGCAAATCATTTATATATCTTATAATCAATTGTATGACTTTTTGTTGTATCTTTTTTCTTACAAAAAATGATTAGATTTGTTCACTTGTCTTTCGTTATTTTTTTTAAATTATTTTTTAAATAATACTCAAATATTTCCAAAATTATAAAATAAAATTTTCTTTTTGCTGAAAAACAAATGTGTAAATTAAAACTTCTTTTATAGAAAATGTTCAATGGATATTATGTAGATAAAATATAGAGTTATTATAATTTTTACTTTATATTATATATCGTCGTATCTAACGAATAAATATCTAATAATTCTACGTTGTTGCATCGTTGTAAAACGTCTGATCTTCTATATAAAAAGATAAGGCATAGGCCTTTTTTTATTCGCTAGATACGTCGATAGGTGTGCCTTTTATCCATTACATATTTTTAATCTTTTTAGAGTTTTACTTGGAATTTGGGAAGACCAGTTGAAGAGCGCGAATCTGTTCAATTAACAGTCTTAACATACAATTTGATACGGCAAGAAAAAGTAATAGCTAAATATGGATTAATTTTACAAACACTTGTTAAGGAAGGTAGAATATTGATAAACGATTCCTTAGTCGATCTTAATAATAAACCGATTTCAGTAAGTGTTAATATCATATTATTAGTATTGTAGTTTTATGAGTATTATATATATGATAAGCGTTCCATTTCAATTTAGGCAATTGTCAACTTAGAAGTCAGATATACTCCACCAGATGGAAGTTATACATCATATGTATCAACGGACATGATGGAGGATGAACAGCGAATGTTAGTAGATATTGAACAAAATATTGCTAACATCGAACGAAGTCTGGAACAAGCGACTTCTGGAAAAAGACGTGGTTCTTGGTCTAATAGTGAAACAAAGCAAAAGAAAAGTTTTTTACAACGAGGTACCTCACTTTTAACTGTGGAAAAATCATCATCATATAAAAGGTACTTACTAAAAGAAATTACGATTATTACTGTAAGTTTTCTATAAATAAGGAGGGAAGGAAGCATACACATGTATTACATATGTTTTTTTGTTTATTTTCTTATTTATTTATACATTTTTGTTATTTGATTAAGAGGATGTCAAAGCCAAATGCCAACTTCAAATTCTGACTACAGCGCCAAAAATGTTTTTCGCAAATTACTGAACAATAATAAATAAATATAAAAAACGAAGGTAATACGTCAATTCTTTGTGAAATTCTCTTCAATTTGATCTAAATAAATACTTGTTTAAAGCTATAATAATCGCGTATTTTTACAAGTCGTTTTGGACAAAGTTTGACTAACCTGTAAAATATTGTCAAAAACGAATTGTAAAAATATGCAATAAATATAGCTTCAAACAATAATTTCGGCAGATCAATTTGAAGATAATTTCACAAAGAATTGACGTATTAGCTTCATTTTCTGAATAACTGCTTTGGATTGTTGCAAATAAACAAAATAAATGAAAACAACAGAAATGTCGGTAATTTAGAATTTGTTTAGGTTTGACATCCACTTAAATGCAATTATCTGTTACGCAGACGAATTTATGTCGTTGCCAGAACGAGAATGCATTAGCGAAATTCCAGTCGTTACTGCAACGACTTATTCTTGTTGCCGAAATATCAACGACTAAGTCTCGTTGTTATAACGAGAATTTCGTTATCACAACGAAACATTTTTTTGTGTGTAAGTTATGTTAAATATCATTAAACTTCATCTTTTCATACAATATCTTAGTGCAATTTCAAACGAAATTTATCATCTTAAACATATCATTCTGAAACTTCTTAAAAAATGTTTTTTTTCGAAAACTTTTTTAAACAAACTTTAAAATGAATTTTAAAATGTGTAGTATTTAAATCTACAATGATTTGACAAACATTCGCAACAGGTGGGAATTCCTGTAATGTGTTATGCACGTAGTTTGTATATAGTTGCTGTAGCTGCGCAGATAACGCAGTTAAATCGTTGATACTCTCGCAAAAGCATAACAAAATACTACCTATAATTTGAAGACAAACGGGAAATTAAACAAAAAGAAATGATTAGTGCGAATGCGAGTAAATGGAATTTTTTATTTTAATCACGACGTCAGACGAATAAACAATGAAGAGAGTCGCGATTCGACATAATACGTTAATGGATGTTTGCCAACTAATCGGGCTTATTTGTGCTACGCTGATTTTCATGTATTGAATTAAATTGATGAAAATCTGTAGTATTTTCATTCATTATTTCATTTCATTATTCTATTGCATTACATATATGTAATTTCTTGTAAGCCGTAAATAATATGATTATTTTGTTATCAATAAATAGTGTGATTTTATTAATTTTATATAAAAAAATTTTTTTATTATAATTTATAATAAAAAAATAAAAAATTTATATAATTATAATTTATATAATAGAGGAATAACAACTTATATATCCTCTTCATAATTTTAATACAAAATTTATATTTTAAAAATATATTAAATTTATATATATATTTTATATATATTTTTTCGTAATTTTGTATATTTATTTTTTTAAATAATTTTTGTTCATATTTTGCAATAAAATTATGAAATATTATGTATAATTGTAAACAATATTTAATAATTTTGTATGCGACGAAATTGTAACAAAAATTTTGAGATTTTAAAACTGCACATTGTCTTTCTATTTCCAATCGGTTAAAAAAAAAAGGTATTGTTCCGTTTTTTTTTCCGTCAAAAAATCGAAAATTGAAATCGACTTTTTAAAAGATTACACATAATCTCATCTTCCTTTTATATTTCAGTTCTTTTATAAATTCTATGATGTTATAAAATCAAAAAAACGGATGAGATTATTTCAAATCTTAATAAATATTTCAATTTTTTATTAATAACTTTTATTAACAAAAAAGGTATTGACTGTAACTCTGATTCCTCATATAATATGGAGGAAATAATCTCATACAATATTTAGTTTATAAAAAAACGTTCCTCCAATATAAATAAAAATGTCAGTTTAGTTGCTTTCGAATATCTCAGAAAATCAATGATAAAAGCCGGATGAACTGTCGTTGACGAGAAATATATGTCGAATAAAGGCATCTTACGTTTAAATTTCAATTCATGGGACATTAGAAGAAACGTTACAATAAATATCATCGTTGATCTGATATCTTTATATTCAATCAATCGATAACAAATACCTAATATCGTTTATTCGTGTTTGCTCGTGTAAAGAAGTTATCCTTCTTTACTTTACAAAAAGTGAGAAGAACACGCACAATAAAAGTACAGTAAAAACTACCGAAAGTACAAGAAAAATTGTTAGATTGTCAAGTAATCTCGGACTTTTTTGGTTAAATAGTATATTTTAAAGTAAAATTTAATAAAAATTCCTACATTTATTATAGTTTCTGTAAGGCAGTATAGTAAAATTTAGTAAATACAGAAAGTAAATATTATCATTCAACAGAAATTATAAGACATTTCTATAATAATTACGAGATTTTGAAGAAGTATTTGCTTGCCAGTACAGTAATTTTTATTAAAAAGTTTGAAAATTAAACTATTTCAATAAACACATACAGAATTCTCCTTAAAGAGAATGTTTTGCAGTATATTAATTTTTATATTAAAATATAACAAATGCAATCTGAGTCGTATTTCCAATACGACGTTAGCCACTGTTTATGTTTCAGTGGATCAGTGGCTACGCGCGGGACTTCGTACTTATGAGGACGGCGGTTCAATTCCTATCAATGAAAAAACTTTGTCCAATTTAATTACTCATAAATAAAAAAATACCATCCTATATAGAAAAGTAATTCGCAATAATAAATAAACCAAATAATAAAATAAAAATTGTATTTTTTAAACATTAGTCTTCTAAAAAATGTATTTCAGTCTAGTAATTTGTCCTAAATCGTAATAATAAATATTACTGTACTTCCAAAAAAGTCCGAAAATATGATGCAGTTTAGTAATTCTTACTAAATAATATTACGTTAAATGAAAGATTATTTCTGAGCGTGAAGAAATGGAAAAAATACACAAAGTATTATCACTTAAAATAGATTTTTGAATGTAAATCGCGGGAAAAGTTTTTAAGAACTTGTTGCTAAAATGGACAAATTCGATGTACAATGAGGGTAATTTACATATAATTTAGAATGAAAAATAAGAAAGCAAAACACATCGTTTCTCTAAACATTAGACAAAGAGTTTCGATTTATTCCGCAAAAGTTTGTGATTTTGCAACAAACTTGATTCATATTCAATTCTACTCTTCTTTTCTCTCTTTTGTTACATTTTGTGAGACAGTTTGGTGCACTTTAAGTTAGTTCTGGTGCTTTCAAAATTTTATATTGAGCGTCAAGCCGTGAAAGTGAATTAAAATTGAAATCACATTAAGGTGTCGGAATTATTTATTAGTTGAATAAATAATGAGAAAGAAAGTACTGCAAAAATAATTAAGTTGTTCGAAAATACATTTCAAAAAACATGAATATCTAATTTCGACAATTTCTTTTATCTTACAGTCTTTTGAATTCTAAAATATTTGTTCCAAAATAGATTTTATTTTATTAATTTTTTGTATAAAACTGTGTTGCATATTAAGTGCTTTTATGTTTTAGCAGTGTACGTCAGCACCTTTTTTACAGCTTGTTTTTACAGCAAGGTACGCATCGGTATGAAAGAAATGCACGAGGACAGTTATGTCTCGTCTTGGATTCTTTTTTTATTAGTTTTCTTTTAAAAGTGCATCACGCAAAATGTATTCATATACACTTTGTTCATTTATCTTTAACAATCTTATCTTATTAAAAAGATGCAGTCATACGAGAAATATTGAACTACTTTTTTTCTGAGAAATAAACAGAATTGTAATTTTGTATTTTTAATTGAAATAACAAAGTTTTTAATGAAGTTCGAATCTCTGCATTTTGCATTCTCATAATTTGCAATCTTTTATAATTTAGTCAAGTTCCTCTCTGATAATTTGCACTTTTCGGAAGCGTTGATTTTAGCGCAAAATTTGAAATTTAATAATTTATGAATGCATTCCCTTACGATGGAAACTATATTTCGAAAATATATGTTTTTGAAAAAATATATTTGAATATATTTGAATTGTTGTTGAAAATATATTTTATCTTTTCACATATATTTTTGCATTTATTTTGAAATGTATTGTGTTCCGTGAGGGATTTAATGTTTAAAAAATGTGATAAATTAATATTAAAACATAAGTATATTTTTAAATAATTAAAACTGTTACAGAAGCATAATTGAAAATAATAATAATACAAATAAAAAATTTTAAACATTAAAAATAATTCTTTTGAGATAAATGAAAATTGAAAAGAAAATAAAAAAGTTAATGTTTAGAAGCAAACAAATTAAAATATATTAATAATGAATGCAAAATATTTTCATAGAGTTGAAATGTATGAAGCTGAAGGAAATAATTATGAATAATTATTATAATTTTATGGAGGTAGATAACTAATGCATCTTCAGGTTTTATTTATTACTTTTAATTTACTTTTAATAAATAAACTCTATTTTTAAAAAATTGTTTAAATAATTAAAATTGAATGCTTTACATTTAAAACGAATAATTTTAATCTTTCCTTAAAATTGAATTAAAATGCAAAATAATATTGCAACAGTAAAAATGATAATTATCCTAACTGTTAAGTTATATTAAGTTTTTGTATTTTGAATATACCAATTTACCAATCTTACTTTTTGTCTTTTGAATAACTCTAAATCAAATTATATTACTCAATTTGACATAAATTGTTTTTTTAAAAACAAACGCAAATTTTGTATCCAACAATTGCCAGTAAACTTGGAACGTCGGAATAATGAAATACCAGAACCAATCACAATAATCCTGCGCAAGAGTATTGCGCGTAGTATGCATGCAAATAGTGGAAGATTCAAGTATATTCAAAATATTAATTAAAAAAGACGTGTTCTGCGAAAAAATTATAAAAGTGACTCTCAAAATTGGAATAAGTATTTAAATGAAATATAAAAATTAAAACAATTATGATTACAATTATGATTCAAACAAAAACAAACAAAATCTAAAATGTTTAGAAATAACATTACACTCGACTTCCTCTTATTGCAACACGTAATATTGCAACAAAATCTGTTCCGATAATGCAACGGATGGAGTGTAGATAATTTTGGCGCGAAATTCAAAATAATGGATTTCAATTTTTTTTTTTTTTTCAGATAATAATAATATTTAATTTTTAACTTTTTAAATCCTTTTTAAACTATTTTGTATGTTATTCTATATATTAAAACATAAACACTCAAAGATAACGTAGTTTATAATAAAAACATAACCTCAATTTAAGTTGTCTTATGTTGGCATTACCGAAAGTGATCAAATTAAACTGTTGATTGGTATGGTTGCAATAAGAGATTGTTTCCGATCTCGAATTGTTGCATTATTAGGAAGTCGAGTGTATAAACAATTAAGATTAGTTTTATTGGATTAAAAAAATAATGTACTATTTTGATACCGTGCAATATAGTTATATCGTTTTTATAGTTACTATGTATAGTACTATTACGTTTTTCGATTAAAATAATTATCTTACGTTAACTAACAATAATTTCCTTGATTAAACCTAGACAATCCTCTCGACTGATCATATGTCGGCCTCCGGATTATCTTGTCTCGTATAAAATTAATGTGGTCAATCCGCGTTGACAGAATCAGTGATCCTGCTAACGTATACATTCATGTCAAGAAAATCAATGTTATTTAATACATTTGAAATCAGTCTTTTTTATTAATGTAAAATTTAATCATTATTTCAATGTAGTTTAATTTAATTTTATATTATATTTATTTACTTACTGTTAATTGATTAAAATAAATAATATATTATATCAATTCTACATCAAATTCTGAAAATACGTAATTGGTGCTTCTAATTGCTATAAATAAATAATGTAAATTAAATAAATTGTTGATTCAAAGAATCAAATTAAGATCAAAAGCAGAATTTGAATTCATGACTATTAAGTTGTTCAATGCAACATTTTCCTTCAGTCATTCATTCATCCATTCATAACCATTTGAATAATATTATTAAGAAATACGTAAATTTTTATCCAATCTTCTGCCAAATAAATGGAAGTAAAAATGTATAATTTCCTTAACCACAGCAATTAAGTCAATTGCAGCGGCGAAAAATGTTTTGATAAAAATCAACCTATAAAAGACGCAAAATGGAAACGAATCTGAATAGGCGTAACGAGTATAAGAAAAAGATAAAACAACTTAGATAATAGTTACAACTTTGATAAAACCTTATAAAAGAACTTTAGTTTCTCTTTCTGAACAAAATGTTATTCCAAGTTCAGCTTAATTCGATCAATTTTTAGAATTCTATTTTATGTGATATTTTTATGCAAAGTGCGCTTCTTTGAAGTGTAATTGGAATCATTACAAGTAATTAACCATTTTTTCTTTGCTTACATTTGTAAAAACTATACAAATCATGAAGAATTTAGAATTTTATTGAATCATTTTGAATTCAAATTCGAAAAAAAAAATTTTGTTTAATAAAAAACTTGATGAATTTATAATTCGTATGATTTTGTAATCAATGTTTAAATTTAAATATTTGATTGGAACAGCGTTAGGTATTATAATATATAAATATATATATATATAGAAATTGTTTTTAGATTGTATGAAACGCAAATATATATTCTGCGTTTGCAAATAAAAAATACAAATATAAAATTCGGAAATAAAAAAACAAGTTTCATACATTTTTCCATGAAAAACTAATGATCTACATTGAATAGGATTTTCTATGACTTTTTTATTTCAACTAAGTAACAAGTTGAAATATTATTTGTTGTATTTTAATACAATTAATTGTATAAAATAAAATAAACAACAAGACTTAAAATCTGCTTAAGTTTTAAGCAGAAGAAGACAGAATAAATTCACACTGAATGTTGCATTGTGATTTGAATTTATGTAAATGTGTCTCTCATTTTACTACAAAACAAATTACTCGTAAAAACTTGAAAGACTTTTATACATTAGAAATAGATTTTTCAAATCAATACTTAAATAAAAATCGAGTTTTTAAAAGTTTTATTTTTTAAATTATTTTTCATTTTATTATTATTATATAATTATTAATTTATTATTAATGTATATATTAATTATTATTATTTTATTTTTAATATTTTTTTATATTTGATTTTTAATTTAGAAATTGATTTAATTTTGAATAAAAAAGTCAAATCTCTTATAATAAATAAAATGTAAGGAACCTATGGCAATATTCCTGAAAATATGTCTGCCCTAATACACGTTTATATCACTTAAATGTATATATTAGAACAAAATTATTGAAATAATGTTGAAAAAAATATATTACAGTTTCAACCTGTAATTTTTACTGTGACTTCAATGAATTTACCCATCAATAAAAACATTATTTTTGTTATTAAATGTTAAATAAACATTTTTTAACATCATTTAATTAAACATATTAATCTTATTCAATATTGTTCCTTTGTTTAACAACTAACAATGCATACTTTTCCTGAAAATATCAACTTTTATTTTTGACAATATACCCTTTTTCTATGTAATTTCTTGCCTGAACACAATCATCGTTACACGCTATATAAGCAGACGGAGGATCGATAATCGATCGCCGAAAACGTGAACGCGTGACGTTCGGATTTTTGGTCTCTGTGTTATAGTTGAGCGGCTGACAAAATGTGAAACGCTTTATTTCAGGTAGTAAAAGTGAAAGAAGCGAAAAGAAAAGTGCGTCGCGATTGGAGCGTGAACGAAACCCCCCCCCCCC
>JABFPJ010005308.1:0-12363 GCA_022817425.1 Gryon sp. ZL-2020
AACACTATATATATTATTGTCTTACATTATATATAAATGTGTTTGTGTATTTTGTGATGACTCAACACACACACACATACACACAATTATTAAGAAGTAAACAGACTTCCTTCCTCGGCCCCTTCCCTCGCACTTTTGTTCAGTAGTTATAGTATCTTAGTTGAGATGACGCAGTGTTTGATTGTTTAGTTTGGAATTTTAACCTCGCAAAAGCTCAACTGCTTTGCATTTCCTTTTTTCTACATTTTCAGATATTTCACCGTATGTATAGATTTTTTTATTAATTTATCTCAATTATCTCAATAATTAAATAATTATTTTTATTTATATATTTATATATTTATATATATATATATTTTATATTTTTTATTTTATTTTTTATTTTATTTATATATATTTATATATATAAATAATTATAATATTAATTAACTGTTTTTCAATTAAACATTTTTTTTAAATTAAAAACAAAACTTTCTTTAACAATTTTTATTTTTTAAATAAAAAAAATATTTGTTAAGAATTCTTGTAACAATTTTTATTTATTTATCCTTTAAAAAATTTTATTTGTTAAAAATAAAATTGTTTAAATTCTAATTTAAACAATTAAAAAACAGTAAAAAATGTACAATTGTTTGTCATTTGTTTAATTATTGCGTTGATTATGTAATTTTAATTATAAGAAAGTAATCAAATAAGGGAATTTAATTATAAGATTTATTTTTGATTTTGCATGTAAAAGTGATAATTGATTCGTGTTTCGACAGGAAAGGTCGCGAAAAAGACTGTCAAAATGAGTTGCCGAGTTGTTTATGTTGATGTGGAGACGACCGGACTACTTTTGACTGATCAAATTGTACAATTGGCGGCGGTCGATGATAAAAATAAAAGCTTTTCTGTTTATATGATGCCAAATGTAAAAATTGATGAAAAAGCAGCTGCTGTTAATGGTAACCATTTTTCCAAAATTTCCAAAAAATAAAATTTAATTTATTGAAATAATTTTAATTATTCAAAATTATTTATAATATTTTTAAAAAAATTTTTTCTAAATAATTAAAGATTTTACAAGAATTATTTTACGATTAATTTGTTATTTAAATTAAGTGATAAATATTTAAAATTAATGTCAGAATAAATATAATATTTAAAATGATATTTTTAATTATTTTATTTATTAATTTTTTTATTTTTAATTATTTAAAATTCTTTATTTATTTATTTTATTATTTATTTAATTATTTTGAATTTAAAATTTGATTCAATGTTTTTATTTAATATTAATTTATCTTTAATTAATAATTAAAAAAAAATTAATTTAATGATTTTTATTAATTTATAAAAAGAATATTTAATTTTTGTTAAATAAATAATTACAAAAAATATTTTTTAAATTTTCGATTTACAATAAAATGATTAATAATTAAACATAAATTTACAGGATTACGTGCAGCTGGAAAATATTTATATCATCATGGCGTTCGCGTGGACACAATTCGCCGAAAACAAGCGATGATGCAATTTTTAGAATATTTAAAACCAGGTCCTGTGACGCTCGTGGCTCACAACGGGAGAAATTTTGATTTTCCCCGATTAATTGCCGAGTTCAGAAATCGAAAAATGTTTTATGATTTTGAGGAAGTCATTAAAGGTATATTTTTTTTATTTTTATAAAACAATTACATGAATTACATTTTTTTTAGTATTCAATTTATTAAATTTTAAGTATAAATTTATTAATTTTTTAGTATAAATTTATTTAAAATGTTATTTATTTATTTAATTATTCATTAAATGTATTTAAATTTAATTAAAGTAATACTTAATATTGTAATCGATTTAAAATTTAATTTATTAATTAAAATTATTATTTAATTTATTTTTTAAATTTATTTATTTTAATTTTAATTAAAATTTTATTTCATTAAATTGTATTTTATATAATTCAATTTTTTTTATTAAATTTTATTTAATAAAATGCAAATTTTTTAATTTAATTTTTTGAATGAAACTGTATTTAATAAAATTAAATTTTAAACATGTAATTTATTAAATAATAATGCATTTAAATAAATGTATTCAACTTTAATTACCATTTAATTTTGTTAAATTGTATTTTATTTAATTCATTTTTTTAAAAAATGTTTGTTTAAAAATGAAAAAAAAAATTTTTTTTTGTTTAAAAATGAAATATTTTCAAATTCTAATTTTTTAAATATTTTATATATTTTATATATATACATTATTTATATATTTTATATTTTATATATATTTTTATTAAGTTTAAATTAAAATTAATTTTAATTCAAAAGACTAATTAAAAAAAACTAATTAAAAACAATTTTTTTGCAAAACATTTAAATACAACAAATTCTTTTTTTTATTTAATTGTAGGTTTCTTTTTTTCTGTATATTTAAAAAAAATTTTTTTAAGTTTCCTTAAATTTATTTTATTTCTTACTTTTCTTAAATTTCTTAATTTCCATAGTTTTCTTAAATTGCTCATTTTTCTTAGTTTTCTTAAATCTCTTAATTTTTTTAGTTATCTTAAATTGCTTAATTTTCTTAGTTTCCTTAAATTTCTTAATTACGTTAGTTTTCTGAAATTTCTTAATTTGCTTAGTTTTCTTTAATTTCTTAATTTTCATAGTTTTCTTAAATGTCTTAATTTGCTTAATTTTCTGTAATTGCTTAATTTTCTTTAATTTGTTAATTTTCTTAATTCTCTTAATTTCCTTAGTTTTCTTAAATTTCTTAATTTCCATAGTTTTCTTAAAATTTTTAATGTTCTTATTTTTTTTAATTTTGTGGTCTTCCTAAATTACATAATTTCTTTAGTTTTCTTAAATTTCTTAATGGCTTTTTTTTCTTAACTTATTAATTTTTCTTTAATTACTTAAATTTCTTAGTTTTCTTAAATTTCTTAATTTCCTTAGATTTCTTAAATTTCTTAATTTCCATAGTTTTCTTACATTTCTTAATTTCTTTAGTTCCTCTAAATTTCTTAGTTTTCTTAGTTTTAATATTTTTTTTAGTTCCCTTGAATTTTTATACAAATATTTTCTTAATTTTATTTAGTTTATTTATATTATATTTATATTTATATTTATATTTATATTTATATTTATATTTATATTATATTATATTATATTTATATTATAAAAAATAAATTTTTTATATATTTTTATTAAATTGAAATTAAGTTTAATTTTAATTAAAAAAACTAATTCAAAAAAATGTGTTTTGCAAAACATTTAAACACAAAAATTGCGTTTTTTTCTTTAATTGTAGGTTTCTGTGACAGTTTGCCACTAACAAAACACGTTTTGCCAAATCGTCCGACCAACCGAGGCAATTTCAAGCTAACAACTCTCTACGAGTATTATTTCGGCGACTATCTGTCCGACAAAGCTCACAACTCGATCTACGACGTGAAAATGCTGCAGCAAGTGATCCATCGTTTGGGCGTAAAGTACAACTTAATTGAAAAGTTTACCCGATCGTACGAGGACGAGTTCAATTATTACAAAAGATTATTGCGAAATGCAGAATACCGAGAATCACTGCGACGAGTTTTTAAAGGAAAATTGTCAAATTACATGATTCGAAAGATGGCTGCTGCTGGAATTGACTGGGATTTATTAGTCGAAACTTATGACAATTGTCAATCAAATGGAGTTGTCAATTTGCTGAGTCGAAACATTCGCGGATATCCGCTGGTCACTCGAAATCGTAAATTGTTGAATACGATCGTCGAAGCCATCGAAGATTACGAAAGCGACATTTATTAGTTTATTTAGCGTCAATAATATTTTTTTTATTATAGATTTATGTTAGTTTAATCTTATTTTGTTTACAAAAAAGCGAAGTGCAGTTGAATTGCATTTGAAGAGTTTATTTTACACTTTTTTTACATTTGAAATGCGATTTTGTAGTCGAAGTTTATTTGCTGATTAAAATCCGTTTCTCTTTATTGGATTTTGTTATTTATTCATTTATATATATTTTTTTTTTGAAATATTTTGGAAATGAACTAAATTTGTTTTATTTTTTTTTTGTATTGTTTAAGAGAAAGTTTAGTTTAATAGATTTTAATTATTTTTATTTTATTTTATTGTATTTATTTTATTTATTTTTTTTGTTTTTTTAAATATTTTAATTTTTTAGTTTTCCTTTTTTTTCCATATTTCTTTTTAATTTTTTAAAGTTTCCTTAAATTTATTTTATTTTTTATTTTTTTTTAATTTCTTAGTTTCTTCAAAGTTCTTAGTTTTCTTATTTTTCTTAGTTTCCTTAGTTTTAACAATTTTTTTTCATTTTTTTAGTTTTCTTCAATTTCTTAATTTTTTTAGTTCGTCTAAATTTCTTAGTTTTCTTAGTTTTAATATTTTCCTTAGTTTCCTTTAGTTTTTTATAAAAATAATTTCTTAATTTTATTTAGTTTACCTAAATTTCTTAGTTTTTTAAGTTTCTTCAAAGTTTTTAGTTTTCTTATTTGTCTTAATTTCCTTAGTTTTCTTAAAATTGTTAGATTTTTTAGTTTTTTTCATTTTCTTAATTTTTTAAGTTTCTCTACATTTCTTAGTTTTCATATTTTTCTTAGTTTTCTTCTTTTTCTTAGTTTCTTTAATTTACTTTCTTAGTTTCTTAAAATGCTTAGATTCTTTAATTTTCTTAAATTTCCTAAATTTCTTAGTTTTTAAAAATTTCTTAGTTTCTTCAAAGTTCTTAGTTTTCTTGTTTTGCTTAGTTTGTTTAGTTGTCTTAAAATCTTTAGATTCTGTAGTTTTCTTAAATGTTCTAAATTTCTTAGCTTAAAAAATTTTTTTAGTTTCTACAAAGTACTTAGTTTTCCTTTTCTTTTCTTAGTTTTCTTAAAATCTTTAGATTCTTTAGTTTTCTTAAATTTCCTAAATTTCTGAGTTTTTTAAAATTTCTTAGTTTCTTCAAAATTCTTATTTTTCTTATTTTGTTTAGTTTTCTTAATTTAAAAAAAATTTTAGATTTGCTGTTTTTCGACATTTACTTTCGAACTGTGATTATATGATTAACAATCTAAAAATTTGAAAAAATACAAAAAAATGAGTAAAAATAGTTATTTTCGTACGAATATGAAAATATTCATATGCCGTAACGTGGATTTGACATTCTCTTAAATTGCACAATATATAAAATGCAGAGATCGTTTGGATGGGAAAGCCATTAATGAAACAAGATTGCAATGCGGAGCTGCGCAAGAACGGCGCGTCGGTCAATAAAGTTCCGGGAGGATTGTTGCTTTGCTAATTCAGCGGGAGAGTCACCGCTGCGAATCTCGCACTGTAAATATGTAACAGCGGGATATTAGTGCGGCTTTCCTTTCTCTTCCAATGTATTTATTAGGAAAGCAAATTCTGCGCGAAATCAATTTTTCAACAGCCAATCAAATTATATCATAGGTTTTACGAATTGTTTATTTCAAATTTTTACAAAATTAAAATTTTACTTTTTACAAGTATTTCTTTAAATTAAGTTTTCTGTAAATTTTGAAAATTTGAAAGAATTTATTAAATGTTTGATTTTTTAATTTTTATTACTTTTTTTAAATTAATTATTTTTAATTTTGAAAAAAAACGAATTTTTGTTAATTTAAATTTTTTTTTTTATAAAGAATATTTTTATTTTATTTATAAAATTATCGAAATGAATATGCTTTTACGTCTAATGCGATGTGATATTACGAAAAATGCAAAAACGAGCAAAAATGATATTTACGAGATCATATTTATTACGCGCGTGCCGGCGTCCGCACGAAAGCGCACATTGCGTGTTTCTCGGAGCATCTCGTGCGGCGCATTTCGTACAGCATCTTCTCGACTTACTTTCCGCATGAGAGCTAGGCGCTTGAAAAATGCTAATCGTCGTCATGTAATTACACGTGTTTACATGAACTCGCGCTTTATACTTGCCAACATGCTTATTCCTTTATCCAATCACGAACCTAAACTCAAAGTTAAGAACAATTTTATCATTATATATAAAGTCATATAAAAAAATTTAAGGAAACTAAAAAAATAAAGAAAACTAAAGAAACTAAGAAAAAGAGTAAAACTAAGAAAATCAGAAAATTTAAGGAAACTAAGAAAAAGAATAAAACTAAGAAAAGCAGGAAATTTTAGGAAACTAAAAAAATTAAGAAAACTAAAGTAACTAAGGAAAAGATGAAAACTAAAAACATTAACAAAACTAATAAAACTAAAAAAATTAACAAATTTAAAATTAAATAAAAATAATAAAAACCTACTAAATTAAAATTTTACTTTAAACTTTTTACATTTTCCAAATAAATCTTCATTTAAATACCGATTTTTCAATGATACGGTTGCCATGGCAACCTTAGGGTCAAAATCAGTAAAATTGATATTTTAGAATGATTGTATTATTTGAATTGAAGGTGTGAGCTTAAAGATTAAAAGATTGCGTAGCAAAGTAGCGAACATCGACTGATGCTGGAGTTTATGATAAATGCTTGGGTATCAACGAGAGCGCATTATTTAACAAACGCGAAGCTCAAAATGACTAGTTAGACGCGAGTTATAATGATGATGCTCATGATGATTGGATCGTTTCACATGTAGCGATCCATTGCAAATAGTCTCGTTGATTATTACTCTATTTATCAATGACAACGTTCCTCGTCCGCCTTAACGATCGTCCATTACAATCTTTAATTGCTTTTGTCTTTAAAAAATGCAATCAATCGGTTCTAATCATTTTTTTCAAACTCATTTTTAGCATTGAAAAAATAGTTTTCAGTCTTAATTTAATAAAATTATTCAATCTAATTTAATTTAATTACAAATAAAAGTAAATAAATTAAGTATAAATAAAATGATAAAATTATGAAATTGTTTTTTATAACAATTGAAGGAAACTAACAAAAGTATTAACATTAAGAAAACGAAAATTTTTAAAAAACTAAGGAAATTAAGAAAAATATTAAAACTAAGAAAACTAAGAAATTTAGACAAACTAAAGAAATTAAGAAATAGAAGAAAACTAAGAAAACGAAAAAATTTTAAAAAACTAAGAAAAATATTAAAACTAAGAAAATGAAGAAAACTAAAAAAAATGAAAAAAAAAAAAATTTTTTAAACTAAGGAAACTAAGAAATTTATAAAAACTAAAGAAATTAAAAAATTGAAAAAAACGAAATAATTTTAAAAATCTAAGGAAACTAAGAAAAATATTAAAACTAAGCAAAGTAAGAAATTGAAGAAAACTAAGAAAATGAAAAAAAAATTTTACACTAAGGAAACTAAGAAAAATATTAAAACTAAGAAAACTAAGAAATTCAGACAAACTAAAGAAATTAAGAAATTGAAGAAAACTAAGAAAACGAAATAATTTTAAAAATTTAAGGAAACTAAGAAAAATAAAAAAACTAAGTACTTTGAAGAAACTAAGAAATTTCGAAAATTAAAAAAAATTAGAAAAATAAAGAAATTAATAAAAAAAACTAAAAAACTTAAACTAATTTGATTTCAAAGCTATTTGATAACCAAAATAAAACTCAGAAAAACTTAAGAAACGACTATAAATTGATTACTTTATGTTTTAAGTTAAACTGTTGAAGATATTTGTCAAAATGTTAAAACGTGAGATAAAATTGGGACTCAACGCGAATGTTGTTTTGACGTGGGGAAAAAAGGACGAAAAGGATTGGAAAATAATATCATTAGCGAGTTGAAGGTGTTTGCAGGATGTGCGAATACTTAATTGCCCGCGTAAATTCCCTTCCACGTGTACAATATAAACCTTGACCTCGGCTAAGATTTACGTCTTACAAGCGACGAGCTAAAACGAAGCTTTGATTTACTGCGATCTTCCCCGAGTACGTGTCTCGTGTTTGTGAATAAATAAGAAAAAAATAGACAATCTTTTCGATGAGCCTCTTATAAGCTGTCAATCTAAGTCAGAATATCCGCGTACTAAGCGCGTGACTTTAGTCACGCTTTCAAATTTGCTTCAAAATGTTTAAATAAAAAGGAAAAATGAACAATTTTTTTTTATTTTTTAGAAAAAAAAATTTTTTTAATGGTATTTATGGAAAATTATTTTTATTATTTTTCATTTTCTTAGTTTTCTTCAATTTTTTAGTTTTAAAATTTTTCTTAGTTTTCTTAGATTTAATATTTCTTTTGGTTCCCTTAGTTTTTAAAAATTTTTTCGTTTTCTCAGTTTTCTTCAATTTCTTAATTTCTTTAGTTTGTCAAATTTTCTTAGTTTTCTTAGTTTTAACATTTTTCTTAGTTTCCTTAGTTTTTAAAAAAATTTGCATTTTCTTAATTTTCTTCAATTTCTTAGTTTTCTTAGTTTTAATACTTTTCTTAGTTTTCTTAGTTTCCCTAGTTTTTTAAAATTTTTTCGTTTTCTTAGTTTTCTTAATGTTAATATTTTTCTTAGTTTCCTTTAATTTTTTAGAAAAACGATGTCTTAATTTTACCATTTTATTTACTTAATTTATTTATTTTTAATTGTAATTAAATTAAATTGAATTAAATAATTTTATTAAATTAAGACTAAAAGCCATTTTCCGATCCTAAAAATGAGTATAGTCAAAATTTATTATTTTTCTTAGGTTTTTTGTTAATTTGTTTAATTTCTTTAATTGTCTTACATTTTTCGAAAAATGATTGTCTTAGTTTTTTGTGAATTAAAAATTATTGTTACTTTTTGGATGGAAGTCTAAGGAAACTAAGAACAATAAAAAAACTAAGAACTTTAAAGAAACTAAAAAAACTAAGAAATTTAGACAAACTAAGTAAAAGTAAGAAAATTTAAAACTAAGAAAACTAAGAAAAATATTAAAACTAAGAAAACGAAAAAATTTAAAATAACTAAGGAAACTAATAAGAATATTAAAACTAAGAAATGTAGACGAACTAAAGAAATTAAGAAATTGAAGAAAACTAAGAAATCTAAAAATTTGAATAAAACTAAGGAAACTAAGAAAAATAAGCAAACTAAGAATTTGTTTAGTTTCTTTAATTTTCTTACATTTTGCGGAAAATGGTTGTCTTAATTTTTGTTTAATTAAAAATTATTGTTACTTTTTGGATGGAAGTAAAAAGCAATTGGTATTTTCGTGCAAAAACTTAGTAATTAAGTTAGTTGAGTGTAGAAAAGACCACACAGTGGTGCAGAGAGTTTGTTCGGCAGCTGAGCGAACTGATACCGAGTGCTCGTTAAATTTCACGAGGGATCAGTGTCTCAGGCGACTCATTCACGTACGATGAGGTGCATCCAAGCAATAAGAAAAGCAACGCCAGTAAACACTCTAAGGACGAGTGTCCAATCTCACATACGGGATAATGACGTCTTCGATTCGCCAGAGACTTTGTTTATTTTATCGTCTTTTTCAACATCCTTTCTTTACCCATTTCATCATTGGCACAAAAAAGTTATCCATGTTAAGGAAGTGCCTAGATTGAGACCCTTTTATCATTTAAAGCTCATTGTAGAATTTTATTTAATTATTTTATTTAATTTAGGCACATATTGTAAGATTGATTTCAACTATGCGGTTGCCATGGCAACCTTATGGTAAAAATTAATAGTTTAATGTAGGTAAGGAAATTAAGCAATTTAAATAATTTTACAAAATTAAAAAATTGGAGTAAGTTAAGGAATCTAAAACATTTGAGCAAACTAAGGAAACTAAGCAAAATTGGAAACCTAAAAATTTAAAGGAAACTAAGAAAACTAAAAAAAATGGAAAACTAAAAATTTAAAAGAAACTAAGAAAAACTGAAAAACTAAGAAATTAAAAGAAATTGCCATGACAATCTTGTCTTAGAACTCAATAACTAGAATGTGGCATGGCAGCCTTATGGAATCCTTATTTTCCAACATGGCTTATAAAACCATTAAATCCTCAACTTCTGTAATGTAACTTTACCATGAAGTTGCCATGGCAACCGTATAAATAAAAAATTATCAATTAACTAGGATCTGGCATGGAAGCCTTATTAAAACCTTACCTATTTGTCTTAATATAGTGAATTTGACTATAAGGTTGCCATGGCAACCGTGTCATATACATTTTATTATTAACGAGGATCTGGCATGGAAGCCTTAATAAAACCTTATCTATTTATTTTATTATTATTTAAACATCAAGTTTTTGAAAAAAATCAGATCTTAAATAAAAAAAAAAAAAATAAGATTTGAATTCAAACGTTGAATTATGTCGATTTTGAAGTTGCAATTTAAAATGACGTTGGCTCGTTATCAGTTGGCAAAGACCTCAGCTTGCATTTTGTTGCAGTATAAGGATTCACGTATGCCTCGCACAACGCACGTCCCAGAGGCCCATCGAAGACCTTAAACGTTCTCTTCTCGTTGCAAACGAGAACATTTTGTATCGTAATATGCGTCACGTTCAAAGCATACAAACTTCTTCGTCTCATTGTCAATGACTGCGAGCAAATTGCAAAACCACTTTATGAATTCAAACGACAAGCATTAGGAGAAACAACTTTTTGTCAGAAAAAAAATTTTTTCTCTTTTTGAGCAAATTGCGTAATTTAAATGACAGGAAAGTCAACATTTCATAGTCGAAAATGAAAATGAAACGTTATTTCATTTACATTAAAATGTAATAATATTAAATTAAGCATTATATTTCTATTATATGGTTGCCATGGCAACCGTACAATTGAAAAGTTAAGTTTTTTTTTTGAAATTTGATATCTCAATTAAACAATTGCCATGGCAAATTTATAGTAATTTGTTTATTACGATTTTTTGACAGATTTTTGAATTTGTATTTTTAGTTAATAAGGCTTTAATAAGGTTTAGCAAGGCTCCCATACCAGATCCTAGTTGATTGAATTATAGTAAAGTTACATAAAAAAAGTTGAAGCATTAATGGTTTTGCAAGCCACGTCGGAAAATAAGGTTTTAATAAGGCTTCCATGCCACATCCTAGTTAATTGATTATAGTTCTATGACACGGTAGCCATGGTAACCTTATAGTCAAATTTATAGTATTAAAAAAATAGGTAAGATTTTAATAAGCTTGTAATGGCAACCTTATAATACTAATTAAGGTTTTAATAAGGCTTCCATGCCACTTTTTATTTAATTGATAATATTTGTATGACAAGGTTGCCATGGCAACTTTATATTAAAGTTAAATAACAAAAGTTGAGGTTTCAATGGTTTTGTAAGCCAATTTGGATTTCGTAAGTCTTATTAAAAAGGTTTTAATAAGGCTTCCATACCACATCCTAGTGAATTGATAATATTTCTATGCCATGGTGGCCATGGCAACCTTATAGTAAAATTTACTGAATTAAACAAAATAGTTATGGTTTTTATAAGGCTTCCATGCCAGATCCTAGTTAATCGATAATACTTCAATTATATGGCTTCCATGCCAAATCCTAGTTAGTTGATAATAGTTCTATGACACGGTTGCCATGGTAACCTTATAGTCAAATTTATAATATTAAGAAAAATAGGTAACGTTTTAATAAGGCTTCCATACCAATTCTTAGTTATTTGATAAAAATGTCTATGACAAGGTTGCCATGGCAACTTTATAGCTACAGTCACTATCCTCATAAAAATAGATAAAATTTCAATTATACGGTTGCCATGGCAACCGTATAGTCAAAATTTTCAAAAGTACTATTATTCACAGTAAATATTCTCATAGTTTCCTCAGTCAAAGATCGTAAATCTATACAGTAGAAGATTCGCCATCTTCCGACGTGTCAACTTGTATGGCATCTCAAGATAAGACGCGGATGGGTTGTTTGATTTTTCTCGCTCATAACTGCAAATAACGTAACACCTGGTTCATGTGTCTGTGCTTTGCTTGGGGGGGTCTTTTTGTTTTGATTGTCAGCAATCTGTATAATCGGCTTGCAATCCAATCTCAAAGCACAATTTACACGACTAGATATTGAGTGGATCATACTTCGGGGTCCGAACGGTAGCCGCTTCGCTTCGCGGAGTTTGATTTGCCGATAAGCCTACACTTCTTTATCGGCAAATCGCCGGCTAATCATCATCAATCACCGACGTTAAACACGCGGCTTACGTTCCAATATATGTCAGTGCGAGTATTTATAGTCGTGGCGCATTTGATTTCACTAAAGGCCAATTAACATTTAATGTCCTTAATGATGCCATTAAAATTGTCCCGAAAAAGATCATCCGAACAAATTCACCAAACAGTATTTTTAAGGTTCGAGGTATAACGTGAACTTTACTTACGTTATCGGGATGAATGTTGGGGGTTTAGATGTGGTTTTCTGGTAACACTTACCTGAAACAAACAAGATATATGAAGTATTAGTATTTGGTAACATTTTT
>JABFPJ010005309.1:0-12360 GCA_022817425.1 Gryon sp. ZL-2020
TTTTGTTACGTAACGCTAAAAAAAGGGGAGGGGGGTTTCTGAAAAATGTTACGATGCGTTACATAGGGGGGCGGGGGGGTCAAAATGTATAAAAAATTGCGTTACGTAATACTTGAACGGTCCCTAATCGAAATTAGGAAACCATGTAAGATATTAGATCTTTAAATTATTATAAATTAAAAAGACGCAAATAAGGAAACGCCTTTGAAACGATGATACTAAAGAAAGAGATTGAGTGTGGAGGAAACTTTAAGCTTCCAACATCGTCACCGAAAGCAATGGATCGGCAATGCCACTTGGAATCAGATCGAAGTCAGGAAGAAACTCCAGGAAACCTTTTTTGCTGAACGGGAAACCAATCGAAGATGTCAATAATTTTTATAAACGTTTTCAATTACTTTGTATGACGAAGTAATTCTTTAATTGTGAATGTTGATAATAAAATTAACAGATAACTAAATTTTTTGTAAAAAAGAAAAAAATGCAAAAAAATGTATCTTTCTGTAAGAAAGTATATTTCGGGACAGCTAGGTTAATAGAAAGCTTAGGAATTAAAAGTCAAACTAAGTAAATGCTAAAAAAAGAACGCTTTTATTAACGAAGTTACAATTTAACATATTGAATAACTTCAAAACATTATCCATAACTCTACTTTTGAAATATCAGTTGCAGAATAGATCTACAAATAACTCATGTCACATGCTTTAAACAAATGCAATTTTCATTAATGATTTCTTTATTTTTTAATTATTGTTCTGAAAGAGAAATAAAATTAAAATACAAAATAAGAAAAAATAGATAAATATCAATGTAATTTCCTCTAAAATAAATTAATAATTTTTAGATTCAAAATTAAAATAATTTGTGAAAACATGTGACACAGCTATATTTATTTAATTACAAAACGAACAGATTTACATCCGAATTCTGAGTCTGAAAAATATAAAATCCTAGATTGTACCTTATTAATCTAAAAATACAGTTTTTCCTGTGAGGGTCGCAATAATTGTATCAATAGTTATAATGTTGTTACAGTAATGTTTATTCTTTTAAATAATGTAATAATTGTTTATATCTCTTTTACACTGCATCGTTAAAAAATTTGAAAAGAAATGCTAGTGAATTGTTATACATAGAGACATGTACTTTTACTTTATATGTTCATTTTGTATGTCGATTTTCTTCATCTTTTTTTGTTTCTTTGACGATGGAGGAAGGGTAGATTTCTTGATCTTATTTATAATAATTCATTTTGTTACAATTATCAGTTTACGGTTTTATTTAATCTAGATATTAGATTTGCAAGTGTTTTACAATTTATAAGAATTGTGTGTGTGTATCATCGCTTCGTTTGTATTATTTTCCTTTCGTTCTTCTAATTCATCTTCTTATCTTGGGTTTTTCATCTTTTTATACACATGTTGCATCTATTTATATACGCAAAACATCCAATCAATTATTATATGAAACTTAGTTCTTCTTTACCACGATAAGATGTGCAACCAGGCGATATTTTGTATAATATATTTACAATTCCTCGATCTTTCGTCAAGTTACTTCAAGAGGTCCACGGTCTGATGCAGAGTTCTTTTACTAATTCAATCATTCGAAGCCTTTTCATGTGTTTCACTTGTCTAATTCAAGAGCAGCATATTGTTCCTCATCAACTTCAGTCATCATAAAATTTCCGTCAGGCAACAATAAAACAACTCTTCTTGTTCCACCTGATAAAATGAGAATAGTTGTTAATATTAACAAAAAAATGTCATAGACATAGTAGCATTATACTACAAATTATATTTCATAAATAATTATATTTTAAATGAGTTTGTTTTACGAATTTGAATATCTTAGAAGACAATGTTTTTTTTTCTTTAAAAATCATCAATAAAGAATAATGTGTATAAATTTAAGCATTGTTCTTAATATTAATTGTTACAACGCTCATAAAAGTAGATAAGTTCGTCATTATTAATCATATAATCGAATGTTCACAATATTAAACATAAAGTTTTTATCATTTTGGATATAATAGATTTTCAATAAAATAAATGTAATAAGTACCTGGAGTAGGTTCGTCGGCTTGTACGACCTGGGCAACTACTTGCGCAGTGCCGTCTGCGTCTTCCTGCGTGGAAGTAACTTCAGCTCCAGTCTCATCCATAATGGACATGACCATTTGGTTACCTGCCTCGCCACTTTCACCTTCCTTAACGTAAAATTGTGACTGCAGATTAACTGGATCTGGCATGAGTTGTGCGACAGCTTCAGCTACGGCCGTGTCCAGAGTGAGTACTGAACCGTCTTCACCCTGTTGCTCAGTCGTAGCAACGTAGACACACTGTTGCGTGCCGTCTCGCGTCACCAGCAACGCTTGGCCATCTTCGGCCTGACCCGCAACCTGATAGACAATACCGTCGTCACCAGTAATCGTGACTAAACCAGTGCCATCTTCTTCCATCTTCTTCTCCTCTTCAACAATCTTGTTTTCTTCGGGCTTTGTTTCAGCTAGCGCGACGGTCGCAACGCCACTGCTTACATTTTCAGTCGTTGCCGGTGTGATGGCGCTACTTACGGCCACTTGCGTCGCTTCCCCTGAAGTTAATTTGATTGTGTCGGTGGTCGTCGTGGGTGTTATTGTTGTAGTCACGGTGTCGTCCAAACACGGAAGATCTGCCGTTGCTACACTCACGCTTGATAAACTCATTTGTCCACCTTCCGACGCTTGAACTGTGATAGAATCAAATCAAATTGTGAAACAATAAAAGTATATTCTTATTTTTTTTCTTTTATAAGTACTTATTAATAGTTTATTTGTAATAAACAAAACAAGTTCTTGATTCTTTGTTATTTTTAGAAAATGTTAAATGTAAATGTTTATTTATTTTGTATTTTTCTATTTAAAATATCATTTTATTGATATAAGTAAAAGAAAAATCCAGTTTAATACGATTAATTAAAAATGTAATATAGTTAATATGATTGAAATGCAAATACAGACCAATTCTTCCTGTAGTACCACCGGGACTCATTTCGACCCTCATGATGCCACCGCTATCTGTAAGTGCGTCCAAATTCGGCAACACGAGTTCGGTGGTGGTGGCGGTAATAGTAGCGGTGTTGGTATCAGTGTGAATAGTTGTAGGCGCTGTTACGGCGCTGACACTCGCGACCGGTTCTGGTTCTGCCTGTTCTATGGGCTCTCCATCTGGTCCGATGATCCTTCCGGTTAAAGGACAGAGGGTAAACGGACGTGGCGGACTGTCCGGTTGGATGTTTGCAACAGCCTCGGCTTCAACCGGCGGCAATTCTGGTTCCTCCTCACTACTGCTGTCTGAACCAACTTGATGAAATTCCATATGCAGACCATCGCCCTGTGCCAACTTGCTTTCTTTCGGCTTGTTGGTTTGCGCAGAAATGACTGCATCCACAGGTCGACCTCCCCGACCACGCGCAACAGTCGTACGTGATCCAGCCAACATTCCTCCACGATTTGGTGTTTTTACAATCCCCGCTTGCTCTTGTGCTTTTCGTTTAGCCATCAACAACTTTTGTTGCGGAGATATCAATGACTGTTGCGGTTTACCAACCGGTGTTTTCTGCATAACCTTTATCTGCGTCGTGCCACCCTGCGGCATTCCGGTCTTTTGCATCAGTTTTGATGGCGAACTACTCATTGTTGCTTTTGTTTTTAACTGATTTATCGTGCCTGGACTTCCCGCTGAGACCTGCACTGTTGTCACACCACCCGCCGACGTACGCTTTTGAATCACTTGACGAGATTGTGGAGTTAACTTTAAAAAATAAATTCAATTGAATAAAAATGCACGGACAATTATTATAATATTATTTAAGATTATAAGGATCTTATTGTACCTGTCTTGGCGTGCCTGCACGAACAGGGGAACGTACACCTGCTGAACTTATTCCTAAAACACTAGTTGGTGCTGTGGCTCGAATGGCTGGTCTGGGAAGTAATGGACGTCCATCTATGCCACGACCAGTATTTGGTCGAATTGTAGAAGTGGCCATTCTCGGTTGTAATGCTATCGTGCTGGGCACTGCAGTTACCACGTGAATTTGTTGAATTTGATTAGGATCCGGCTTAGGTTGAATTTTAACTGGCTCACTCTTGGGAATGAGTAACTACATTAACGAATAATAAAACATGTTTTAATTATTATAGTTAACTTAATAATATAACATAATTTACAGTTTATGCTAAATTTTGTAAAATATCAAAATCTGTCTCGATATCGTTACTATAATTATTCGTGAATTAATTTTATAATAAATAATAACCTGTTGAGTTTTCATCGCTGAATTTTTTTGCACTACTTTCATTTGAGTGACTACTTGCGTTCCATCTGGCTTTGCGATAACCTTAATAGGAGTGGAATTAGCTTGTGATGCCGAAATCACTTGTTTTCGTACAATATTTCCACCATCTCGGTTTTGAACCATTAATACACCTGGAGAAACTTGCGAACTTTTAACTGCAATCTTATTCGGTTGAGTTGAATCTAGCTTAATTATTCCGTCTTTTCGAGACATAACGTATACTCCAGACGTCAAATTAGGCATTTGCTTTGGATCAACCTTAACAACCCCTTTTGCGTCAGCAACCAAAACTGGAGTTTGTCCAACTTTTTGAGTTCCTAAACTCGTGACAACCTCGGTAGTTGACAATAGCTTTTTATTGGATCCATTAGATTGCATTGTCGCGTGACTAAAGGCTCGCTGAATTACGTCACTACGTCCGCCCATTTTGTCCTCTTCGGACTCAGCTGTCCAATCTTCGTCACTTGCTGTATCAAGTTTGTTTCTCTTTGGACCGCCAGTATCTGAATCACTATCAGATATATCCATTCGCCTTTTGCCTAAAACTATAGCATTTATTATTTGCAATAATTTCTCTTTAAAAAATTATTGTTTTCTACATTAATTAATTATTTCAATATAATTATTTTTCAAACATGTATATTCTTACGTTCATTTTCTTCATCCTTCATTGAACCACACCACTGTTTAACCTGATCCATCGCTTTAGTTTTACTTGATCGCATCGGTCTTCTAATAATATTACAAATAAATTAGAAACATATTGTTAATAATGAAAAAAAGGTAGTTTATAAGAGACAATTTTACCCGGCTTGAGAGGCGGAACTGGGACCAGGCTTCATACTATTGTCTGCTTTAACAACAGTTTTTTGCATATAAACTCTCGTAGGTGTTGAAGTTTTCATAATATTCTGTTGCTGCTGTGCTTGCACCGCTTTCATTTCTTTTTGCTTTGCAAGATTCTTTTCAAATTCTTCCAACAACTCTTTACATTGACCCACGCTCTCAGCTGGCTCCCACGTATTATATTCACTATAAATATTATATTTTTTGTACTATTATTATTGGTATTTTTTTTTTCTATTACAAATAGATTTGTATTAGATAGTTTTTGAATATAGAGAGATTGAAGTTCTAATATTTAGTATTGACAGCATAATGTTATTAACAACCATATATATGTTATATATATAATTCTAGAACTTACTGCGCATATCCTTCCCACTTCAATAAATATTCGGAACATCGTTTTTTAGCATTGTATCGTTTTGCCAGAATTCTTTCTACAACATATTCTTCATCTGATTCTTGTTCTCCTTCAACTTTATCTTTTGCCTAGAAAAAAGAAATTATAATGAATTACAACTTATTTGTCTAATTGTGTCAAATATACTGTTACGAATATTTGTTTTTATATAAATCAAACAGATTTTGTATGATTTATATAACAAAGTAAAATTGGTAATTTTAAAATCAATATTTATATAAATATATATTTTTTAAAACTACTAATTTTGAAATTTACATGGATAGAATTCGAAAATCAAACCTTTGGTTTAATAGATGGCTTGAGTTTGAATTTTTCTTTTTTGATTCCTTCTGCGTCTTTAAACTTATTTTCTAATTTAACTTCTTTTTTCATATCGGTTACTTCTTCTGGCTGACCATTTCGTATAACTTTGCGAACAATCATGGTTTTACCGCCTAAACAAATGCAAATAAAAGTGTAAAAAGAATACTTAAGCATATATGGAAATAACATAAAAGCATTGATTATTTATTATTAAATAATAATTCAATAGAAAATAAGCTAACTTAATTATCTATTTCGCGAATTGTACTATAAGTTACCTTCTCCAGAAACATTTGTTATTTGACGAGGAGTTTCTGTCATTTTTGCTGTACTAATTTTTGTAAACGTTTGAATTGTTTTACCGGCAACAATCCATGATTTTCGAATATTGCTATCCATTTTACACCATTGCTGATAAATTTTCCACGAATTTTCGGTAACTTTTTCTTCTTCTGAAAATAATTGCGATTCTTTCCACAGAAGAAATGCCCATACTTGAGCTTTTTGTTCATTCTACGAAAAAGTAATTACAATGAATTTAATTAATGTTTATAATATTATAATAGAAATATAATTTAACAAAGTAAGAAGACACTCACATTTGCACTTTCTCGGAATTGTGAAACTTTGGAACAAGCACCTTCTTTGCTGCGGTGCTCTTGAAATTCTTCAACAAAATGAAAAACTGCATGGCATTGGCCGCAAATCAATATGTCCAATTTGCCCATACTTTCTTGTGCCGCTACAATTTTTTGTTTTGATATTATTTTTGATATTTCAATAAAAATATATTTTTTACGTGACTTTTATTTAAAGAAAAACTTTTATTATTTTCATTTACATAAAGTAAGACAAATGTAATATTTTGTATTCAAGTAAAGCTTACCTTTTATAGCAGCAGGATTGGAATTGATGGTTGAAGGCCCTGTGCCCTCTTCCATCTCAAACTTAAAACTGTTAAACTATAATCTTGTAATTATTCTCCCTGAAACAAGAAGCGAAACAATAATTTAATTACAATGATTTAAACTGCATCTATCAAAGTAACGAATAGAGAAAACATTTTATTCTACGTTACATTCATTGAATAAACGGAAAGATAATGAAATACAATTAAATAAAATTCTATTGTATAGAAATTGTTTGCAAGAACTTTTTTGCGATAATATTATAGAACATTCTGTGTAGTTATTTGATTTATTAATAAAATAATTAATAAAGTGTTTGAAAATGAAATGCAAAATTTTCATGTATAAAATAAGATTATATTTGAAAATTAATATTAGCTAATATAAATTGTTTAGTTTTAATTTCACAGCGCTTATCTGCTTGGTTTATATAATTACACACATTATGTGTACATTAAATAATATTTACATTTATTTTAATATAAATTTATTCGATATAAGCTTAATTGTAAATACTTTGTAATTGATATTAAATAATAATAATAATTAAATGACAAATTATGTATTAAAAAGATAATAGAAGGAAAATATAAAAAGACTTAATTAAATAAAAAATGATTTCAAAACCGATTTTCGTAATATTTTGTAAAATAAAGTTCATTTTAATTAAAAACACAATAAACGTTAAGGACGTACAACAATAAACAAAAATACATTAAATCTAATATTTATTTGTCTAATTTCAAACAATTATCGAAATGAGTAAACGACTTAAACTTATTTTTGGCAAAATCACTTTAAACGAAAAAATTAAACGGTACAATTGCAAATTTAACACATACCAATAAAGAATCGACAGTGCACAGACAAGAAGTTAAGAAAAACTCATGTGATCGTATTTGTACACTGTTGTAGATAAACAAAAAAAATGAGGTTATAAAATGTAAACGCGAGGGTAAATACAATGCTCGAAGAATTGTCGTAATCAATCGCGTAGAAGTAAAAGTATGTTGAAGCTGGCTTAAATTGACTCGATTGAAATTAATCGAAAGAATTGAACATTTTTGCAAAGATTGTTGTTTCCTTTTGTCGTTTCTTATTTGCACGACGGCATATAAAAATCAAAATATACGACACACACAAAAGACGCTTACACTCGCCGGGAGGAGGCGCGTGCGGGGCAAAGAAAGACACACACACAAAAAGAGACGTGTAGCGATATATGAGCGAGTGAGTATAAGCCACAGCGACTGCGAGCGAGACAGACGACATGAAAGCATGGGGGATCCGGTTTTGAAAAACGGTCCCCTCCAATCGGTCAGTCGGTGTGTAAAGAAAGAGAGTGAGAGAACAAAAAAGAGAAAAAGGGCGGGAAAATGAGGAGCGGAAAAGTGTATGGATGGAATTTAGCTGATGTTGAAGAGGGCGCAAATGCCTTTTGATTTTGTTATTAGTTTGGCGGCGTGTGAAAATCTTACACCGACTGAAAAAAACGCGAAGGCCGACACACAAGCAAGATGGCTCTGACGCAAAACTCCGCAACTACGTGCGTGCAATTGCACTTCCTGTTTGTAGCGCGTTTCTTGCTTTAAGAACACACTTGAGAACGAACAAACGGTGAATTAGAAATGTGGCTGCGCGAACGCAGCGTTAACTTACACGCGACAAGATGCTTCCAAAAGCGATCCACTCGATCCGCAAAATGGCAAAAACTGCCGACAAACGCACACACGCCACACGAAAATGAAAACAGTTGTCGCGTCCAGTGATGGTGGCGCCACCATTTCCGACCACGAACAACAATCAAACACGACGACCATTACCACCACCATTATCTCCAAGCTCCGACATATACTAATCGATATTTTGGCGCCAAACTTCTAAATTGAGGCACATTTTAAATCGACGTTAATTACAAAATATATTAGTAATTAAGACTTATTGTAAATAGATTGAAAGTTACTTTCATATAAATCGATATAAATATATTTATAACAATTGAATTCATTAACAATTCTGAATATACAACAATGTATATTAAGATTTGAAAAGTACTGTATTATTATAAAGACTTATAACTATCATGATTTTGAAAGCGATCATGAAATTGCTCAAAAATTGTATACGATTGGAAATATAATATAATTTTTATTTCTCTGCAAAGTGGAGAATAGAGGATAAATAATCAGTTAGGTATACGTGGTATTTTAAGACTATTATGAATTGATTCCCGTTTTATGGTTAAATGGCCATACATATTTACACAAGAAAAAGTATTCCCGCAATTGTCTTTTATGAATTATGTCTATTTAATCAGCGTTAATAAGACTCATGAAACACCTGTTAATGTATCTTAATCTATCTAATCATATAATTTATTATATTTTTCTTGCATACTAAATGCGACTTCATATAAAGCAATTTTAAAAAGTTATGCTTATTATTAGAAATGTAAAGATTTAATTAAGTAAAAGACTGTTTAAAAATAATGTAATGAAAATATATCTAATTATTTTTAGGCAGAGTTTTTTAAGTGGTGGAGATACAAGGAGAAAATGAGCAGAACAAATAAAATGTTATGAATTCAATCAAAGATTTTAGATACTTTTATATATTTTCAGTCGTATTTTTTTTAAATTTGACAAATTGATACATTGAAACATTAGAAAGTCAACTCTAAGTACTGTTCCCATTTCGTTAATATAAAACAGGGGCCCGATTCTCGAGTTTCTGTCACGACTGCAGCCGTGGTATAACATGTTCTATCTCATTTTATGTAACTGTAAAAGAGTGAGTAAACACATTTAAGGTGACATCAATTTCACGGCTGTAGCCATGACACAAACTCGAGGATTGGGCTCCAGAACTTTTTGAATTATTGCAAAAATATTTATAAAATACAGAAGTCTTTTCTGTACGTACTGATTATATCTTAAAATATTTGATGCTATAAGGATTTTGTTTGGTGAAAAATAGAAATGATGAGTAATGAACATGGTGGCAGCATCTGTTGAAAATTACTCACTAATAACGCCATCTGCATGAAGTTTTTTTTTGTAAAATTGAAACGAATTAATAATGAAAATAGTAAAATGAATAAATAATAATGAAGAAAGTAATAAATAATGAATGTTGCTGAAATAATAATTTTATTTAATGATAATTAATTGAATTTAAGAAACTTTATCAAAGGAATTTTATCAAACGATAAAATTGCCGTTGCAGCAGACTATTCTGACGACGAACAATTATCTCTGACATTTTGTTTGCTCGAGAAATGAAGGGTTGAATGTTGAACTTTTGTGAACACGCCAAGTCTCTGTCAACAAAAGATTGGTTATAAAGTAAATTACAATAAGAACTTGAAGGGCCAATAAAAGGCAAAATTGTGTGCATTTTTAACAATTTATGTTATTTAGAAAAAAATAAACGATAAATAATAACACTGTTTCTTTGATATAACTCAAATTTGTTTTATTTGGTTCAAGTATTTTAACGTGATGTTACAAAATAATACAACATTTTTGCCGATTAATCGTATTTTCGTGCCTCAAACATTGCGACACTGTTCAGTACGTGCCAAGAAATTACTTAACTTGTGTGTTTGATGATGTGAACAACATTTTATGACAATGTTCACATTTTCAATGGTTTTAATTCACTAACACTGGGTTTTAATTCAATTTTGTTTATTATTTTCTTATATTTTATTTCATGTATATGAAATACACAGTTTCTATTTCAATGAAAGAAATAACAACAATTTTGAATGGTTTTCACGGTTAGCAGTTTTAAGGAACCAGACTAATTAAAAATATTGCATTAATAATATGGGTGAGCGAATAAGATAAATTACTAATTAAAATTTGATGTAAATTATATACCGATAAAGATATTATTCATTATTATTAATTTTGTGTTCTGATTAATCATAAACGTTGTTTAAATGAAAGATAAGTAAACAGGAATAACGTAATTTAATTGTTATTAATTAATATTCATTAAATAAGTATATATACTTTGAATTTGCTAAAATTATTTTGTTTATTGTAGTGATGGCAGTTAACGAAAGTGTTTTGAAGCAAGGTGTCGATGATTCATTATCCACAAAGATACAATTGCTACGTCAACGCCGGGAACTGTTGGAAGAAAAGCTTAGCCAAAAGAATAATGAACTCAAAAACTTATGCATTGCCGAGGCCGAACTCACGGGTGTTTTACCTCCGGAAATTCCACTGGAACCTGGCGAGAGTCCGCCAAATTTTCGACGTCGACTTACTCCTTCATTTGGCACTTGTGTCAATGTTCCAATGAACATAAAAAATTCGGAAGCTGTAAATTGAACTTTGTTTAACATTACTATTTAAAAAAAAAAAGACTTTTTAATTCATTTATTTATTCGTTTAATTGAATTTATAGGATGAACTTGAGTTGGAGCGACAAATTCAAATTCGCTTAGCCGAGGATGCATTACGGGTGATTAACGATTTATCTGAGAATCGAGCAGTTCGACGTAAGCAACGATCTGTTTACCAACAATGTCAGCGAAAATTGCAAGAACTCGATGCAAGATTAAACTTCATTCGACAAAGTACAAGCTCGCGAGTTCCAAATGTTACTGTTGGTGCACAAACTTTTGTGCACAACAGCACAAAGCATCGAATGAAAAAGCCACGTCCACCTTTAACTAGTTCACGTATGATATTTCTTTATACAAAATTAAATTTAGACGATTATATTCAAGAAAACATGACTCACGTTTTATTCAATTATTGAATATTGATTTTTGTTTTACAGTTCGAGACTCTTATGTGAAACCTTTACATGAACAAGGCGGAGTTAGTTTGAGTCCACAAGAAACCAAGCACAACTATAATCGTGAATACTACGATCGCAATTGTCAATTGACCCCTTCTGGAGTAACTAATCATTCATATATACCTTATTCTGTGACGAACACAGTCGAGCGTATGAATAGTACAAAATTCTTCGAACATGAGCAAAATATCAATAACAATATCTACATTTTACCGGATCAGTTTAGATCACGTACATTGTCACAAGGTGCACAAAGAAATACCAGTCCACGTGGTCAAGCGCGATATCACGAAACTGACAGAATACATCGTACTTTGACAAATTCATACAGTGATGATGATCGTCAAGTGCCGTATCGTTATTATCAAGATGAGGCTGATAATGTTCCAAAACTTGCGCCTCATTATCGGTAAAATTATTTACTTATGATTAACAATTAATAAAACAATCTCATGATTTAACGTTCCTATTATTTATTCATTCAATTATTCATTAAAATTAAATGATTAAGGTAAAGGCGAAGTTCTGCTGCCACGGAGTTAGTGTCTTTTGTTATATTAATAATATTTAACAATAAATTATTATAAAACGACCAGAGCGCCATTCTTGGATTGTGGGAGAATATTTTAAGACATTTAACGTATTTTTTTAACAAGTAATTTTAATATAAGATGATTTTTACGTTTTTTCTCACTTCGTAAACGAAAAATCATTATATAT
>JABFPJ010005310.1:0-12360 GCA_022817425.1 Gryon sp. ZL-2020
ACATTTTTGCGTGTGACATTTTTGACATGTGACATTTTGTACGTGTGACATTTATGTCGTGTGACATTTTTGGATGTGACATTTTATACGTGTGACATTATTACATGTGACATAGATGTAGGGACCCGTTAATTTAAACTCTAACCTGCTCTAAAATGTAGAAAATTGCTTTATTAAAATGTGTAAATTTAATTTCGCATTTCAAATTTTAGTTTTTATCATTAACTTATAACTATTGCATAGAATAAAGATCCAATATGAGACAAAAACAGAATTTTCTGTTTTATCTAATTTTGGAGCAAATTAGAATATTATATGGGTTACATTTTTTATTTAATGCTAACATTTTAGATTGTATCATTTATTACTTGAATTTGAAGTTTCCACATTATTCTTGATTTATTTATTTTAAAGTATCTTAGAGCACTTTAAAGCTTGAATATCATTTACAGTTTTTTCATCCGACCGAAAAGCTGACATTGATTAGTAAATCAAACTTCAACGCCAATCGAGTTCACTGCCACGCCAAAGGGTGGCACTGAATGCGCAAAGTCGCGCGTCGCTCTCTTGACTCTCCGCGCCTTCGCGCGCCTCAGTTTCTCGCGCAGAGTCTCGCGATGTACAACTTTGCGTCACCAAATCGTGAAATTTTTCGCGAAACTGCGAGAAAAAATCGCTCTAATTTTTAGAGCTCTAATATACTCATAAAAGAGTTTTTTTGCAAAAGTCACTAAATTGCACAATTACGCAGATTTTCTCGTTAAAAAAATCGCTCTAGAAATTAGAGCTCTACTGTGCTCTAAAAAAGTGATTTTTTAAAGAAAGTGAAAAAAGGTGTTCAAGTGAAGTGAAAATAGAAGAAAAAAGTTGAAAGGAAAGTTAAGGAAGAAGTATTGGGAAGTTGTTTTAATCACTTCCGGTTCTTTGCAAGGAAAAGTTGACTCAAAGTTGAGTGTTTTTTGAGTGTCATTTTTGAGTGTGAAGATTTGTGATTTTTAGTTTTCGTTAGATTTGGAAGAAAAATCAGGTGATTCTGTGGATCAACGGATTTTTGAATTAATCAGTTTTAGAGAGTAAGTTTGACGAACTTAATTTTGCTCAAAGTTTTCGATTGTATTAACTTACTTTTGCTATTATTTTTAGGAGTTTGCAGTTTGACTGTTACGTTTACTTAAGTTTGATGAATGTAACGAACTATTGCATTTGTTTTTCAGGTTTTTAATTTCTAGAACTCAATTTATTAGAAATAATTTGGTTCTAGCTTTGTAGAGTTAGAGCTCAAATGTTTTTTTTAACTTGATTTAATTGCAATTTTAAGTTTCCACAAACGCTTTTGAACGAACATTGTGTATTCGACTTTATGAATTCAAACTTTTTGAACTCAAGTTTTCTAAAACATTATTTTATTATTTCAATTGTTTGAGTTCAAGTTTCGTTTTAATTCAACTTTTAAATTTATTGTCTTACCAGCTGAAGTCCCGGCTTTGTCTGGGCAAAACCCTCTAATCCCTTCCCTATGACCGTGTATGAGTCCTGACTAAATCCCTAATTCCACCCGAAATACTTCTATGGACCCTCTATGGGCTCCCTACCGACGCCCTATGAACCCCTACTATTACCCATACTATGATCTGCCTATGATTTCCTTATGGCATCCCTATAACACCCCCCCCCTCCAAGTGATGAAGCTATGACATAAATTGTTTTTTTCTAAACATCAAATGTATATATCGCAAATGTATATAGTCTATGACAATCTACAGTGTTAACACTTTATATCCTCAAAATCCTACTAATATATAAATGTCAATCTATGTTTGTCTGTGTGTTTGTTTATTACCTCATCACGCAAATTCCACTGCGCCGATTTACTTGAAATTTTAAGGGTATACAGTGTTAATACTGCAGATTGTCATGGGCTATATAAACGTGCGATATATACATTTGATGTTTAGAAAAAAAAATTTATGTCATAGCTTCAACACTTCGAGGGGGGGGGGAGTGTTATAGGGATGCTATAAGGAAGTCATAGACAGATCGTAGGGTAATAGGGGTGGGGGGGGGTTCATAGGGCGTCCATTGGAAGCCCATAGAGGGTCCATAGAAGTATCTCGGGTGGAACTAGGGATTTAGTCAGGACTCATACACGGTTATAGGGAAGGGATTACAAGGTTTTGCCCAGGCGAAGCCGGGGCTTCAGCTAGTTTGAAATAAATCGGCCCAGTAGAATTTGTGTGATGGGGTAACAGACAAACAGACAGACAAACAGACAGACAAACAGGCGGACATAGATTGAAATTTATATATTAATAAGATGAATTCAACTTAGAATTTAAAGAAAAATGTAACCTCATAGAAAAAAATGTGCTCTAAATTTGTGCTCATTTCAGAGTGTAATTTTTTCTTTGATTCTGATTGTATCTTCATCTGAGATTTCCCTTTTTTGTTAAACTAAAATGGTTTGAGCTCCATTTTTCCTTTAACTTTTTTTTGTTAAAAAAAATGTATTCAACATCCTTATTTTAGAGCACGTATTCTTATGTTTTCTAAATTTCTGTTGTCATGATGTTTATTAAAACATTTTTTTATTATCAACGCTTTTTAAGCTCATTTGTGTCTCTAACTTTTTCATTTCAGAGCATTTTAGAACTTAACTCCTATGAGAAAATTTCTTAGCACAAAAAGTGAGTTTTTTAAGCTCACTTGTGTCTCTAACTTTTTCATTTTAGAGCATTTTAGAACTTAACTCCTATGAGAAAATTTCTCTACTCATTTTCCAATTTTCTCACCACCCCTTGTCTATTTCTTTCCCTCCCTCTCTCCCTCCCTCTCTCTCGCTCTCTCTCTTTCACCATTTCCTCTCACCCTTTCATCCCCGCGTACTCTTTCACTTACTTTTTCTTCATATATATTCTTTGTGTTTATTTCAACTTGGGTATAAATTCCGGCTCACTCGCAAGTATTATAACATTCAACTTTTCGAAATAACCAACAATAGGGCGCAACTTCTTTTTGTGCTTCGGTTATATAGTTATATGCATTCTTAATTTATATCCAACTTTTTTCTTCTTCTTTGACTTCTTCGTCTTTTTGAATCGATATTAATTATCTTAATGATTATCTTGAAAAAATGTAAATACGTATGTACATGAATGTTTATATGTGTAAATATACGTGCTTAGTGACTTAAACACTATAGTTATAATTTAGGGTCTCAGTCACGGATACATGTACATATATATTTTTTATTATACATGTATAAATGTATATATATATGTATAGATTAATATTTGCAAAATGAATATGTGTCATTGCTGGTTATGTTAATGTATCACAAATGCATATCATATATTATGTTGAAATGAACGGACTTTGAGAACATAAATATTGTAGATATGATGTTTGTTGAAGCATGTTATATATACAGACCAGAATTAATATAAAAATGTATGTTTAAAATCGAAAATTTACTAAACTTTCAGTAGTACAGGGACAGATGAAAAATTTCGCGAAAAAGTACTGAACTTTTTAAATGCAATATTATTGAATATTCATGAATTTTTCATGTATATTCAATAATATTCATGAATTTTTAATAATATTTCATTGAAAAGTTCAGTAATTTTTCGCAAAATTATGCATCTGTCCCTGTACTACTGAAAGTTCAGTAAATTTTTATATTAAAAATATATACATATATACTGCTCTGCGTATATATGTATAAACATATATGTGTTTACATAATTAATAATAATAATTAATCGAAAAAAAAGTTAGGTTTGAAAATAAGAAACAAATTTAATTGTTGTAGTTAGTTTAAGTTTAAAAAAATATATAAAAAATTTATCGAAAATTTCCATAAGTTTTCCATCAAAACTTAAGTCAAAGTTAATGATTTTAGTTATGCCTCTAACATTTTTATTTTAGAGCTTATTTATGCAAATCAATTGTCTCTTAGCTTTCAAGTTCATTACTGTCTCTAATTTGCTCAATTTAGTTTATGTCAGGTTATTTTATGTAAGTCATTTTTTCTTATTGCAATTATACATTATATTTGCAATTAAGTCTCACATACGCATGGGACACATGGGATACATATGACTTCAATAAGTATAAACCCAATTTTTTCCAGTTTTAATGTGGCTTCCATTACTGGGCCACATTAGCGCCAAAACTAGTAACCCGACGTGGTTTAAAATTGCTGAATAAATAATAAAATAATTTTTATGTTATTTTTTTGTTAAAAATGAAAGTTTTTATTATTTTTATTTAAAACTTTTTTTAATTTAATTTTTTTTAATTTTTTATCTATTTTTCTTGGCACGTTAATCTTAGAAATAATAACCCTAGTAGCAATGAAACTGGGGGCGCCCACACAATTGTCTGGGTCCAATATAGGCTGAGCCTGGGCACGCCGGCGTTAATGAAAGCCCACATTGGTGCAACATTGGGCCAACTTGGGTTTTCATTATTATTTTTATATGGGAACTTTCTAATGGCCCCATATGGGTACAATGTGGGTCCCATAATTCGGCCCGTATGGGAGTGTAACGCTTGGCCTGCTTATAACCAAGGTTGGTTTAAGTTGGGCTTTATGTTTGGCCAAATGTGCCCCAATGTTGGAGCCAATATTGGACCATACTTGGTATACAATCATGGACCATCCGGGGTATATCCGGGGTTGGACTGCACTGGGCAACTAATGTTGGACCATACTGGGTGAACCATTTTTTTATCATTATGATCCGCCTATGCTGGGCGATATGGGTACACATTATATGAACCAATAAAAGTAATTTTTTATGCTTTATTACATATTAATGCATTGCATATAATTATTAAGATAAAGAAATGTTTTGTTTTTCTAAATTGATAGAATTTTAATGATTGACGATATCAAATAGTAAAAATAAATTTAAATCAAAAAAATTGAAATATTTGTTTTTTAGTCATAACATTTAGATATTTAAGATGTAATACCAAATAATTGTGTTCGTTCGATTTACACTGAATTAAAGTACGATTTTATCAGTTTTTGTAATGATAATCAAAAAATGCGCAAAATAGCAGTATTACTTTATATTATTTTTTTAAATTTGATAAAACTTAAAACTTTGTTATTGTAATACTTATTATGAGTTTTTGTAATAACTGACTTGTTAAAAAAAAATCACAATTATATCATAAATGTTCGATCGTTTCTGTGTTAATGGAAAGTACGTATAAAAAGATTATGTAAATGCAATATAATAAAATAATACAATGCAATTCTTAATATATTTCATGTTTGTTTAATATTTAATTTTCTTAATGCTTTATTTTTTATATTTATACAACATTGAATTATTTAATAATCATTTATACAAATAGTTACACTAAAAAAAATAAATAGTTTCATTCCAAGTATATTATATACTTTGGAGACTTATTTACTTTAAAATAAAAACCGTTGGAAAAAATCGATAATGATTTTGTCATAGAAAAAAGTGCGGATAAAAAAGTGATGTCCCGATAGATATACTCGAGCGAAAAGAATCTTTAACTAAATGAAACCCTAGCGATGCATATGAAGTAGCTTTACGCGGGTATAAGCTTAAACGAACTCATTACCAAGTGTTAATGAAGTAAAAATGCAGGAAATATTATCGAATTAAGCATCTAAAAAACGAGAGAAAATGTTTAGTGAAAAAAACAAAAATTACTTTTGTCTATCGTTTTGTTTGACGGAAACACAACATTTGACGCAAAAGTGAAATTAAATTAAAAGTTGGAAAAATGCCGAGTAATTTTATATATTTTTAGTTGAGGGAACAAAGTTCGAAATCACTTAAGTATAGGCGAAACTTGGCTCAATCATTTTTGTGTTCAAAGTTGGAGTAGGAAAAAAGTAATTTAAGTTATGTCTAATCGGCATCAGAAATGAGATTGATCTATTTTCAGTTATTCTGATTCAATATTTAAATTCTTATTTGCATTTCTTTTTAGGGTTAAATTGAATACATGTACTAAATAAATGTGTAATTGTGATCCCATTTTGGGTCTGATTTTTAATTCAATTTGGTTTCAAAATTCTAAAATTAAAAAAAGTTTAACTACAATTTTTCGAAATGAAATTGTTTAATTCAAACTGAAAAAAACTTAGTCTGATTTTTGAAACCCTACATTTGAAATTCAATGTTCAAAATTCTGAAATCTCATTTTTTAATAAAAAATCACAAATTCAACATTTAAAATAAAAAATAAAAAGTTCTAAATTAAATATTAAGAATTTCCAGTCCCAAATTTTTTAAATATTAACAATAAAATTGCAAATTTGACGTAATTCAATTGATGCGTATAAATAAAAATTTACTAATTACATCTCATTTTATGTAAATTCCGTAATTAACTTCATCGCCGATCTGCTTTTGCAATTCTTTATCTCAACTAAGTACATTCATTGAAAGGATATTCTTATCAACTGGATCTTGAAGGTTGGATGATATAATCCAACTTGTTACTTGAACGTGACAGAGAAATATCCTCCCCCATAGAGTCATAGCTATTCCATTCTGCAATTTAGTCCAGCGAAACGCAACTGAAGGCTTTAGTTCGTTTGGTCGATACGATAGGTAATCAAGGATACAGCTCAGCGAGTAATAATTAACAGGACATTTCTAACGTTTGAATAGCAAAATACTTCCACAAATTACTCGGAGGCAAAAATTGCTCGCATGTTTCGTTTCGAATTATCTATGTTCAATAAGCCGTAATGTATTCTCTTTTTAATTCCATTTCGTGCAATTTATTTCTTTTCTGGACTTCCGCGTAAGAATAAAAAAATATATTATGAAACATTTTATCTTTTGATTTATTTATATAAAATTCAACTATTTTATATTATTGTTATGTTATGATTAAATAAAAGACTAAATAATGACACCCAAAGTGGACTCAAATATAAATATGAGAATTACAAAATACATATAAATAATATACAAATAAACAAGAATTGATTTTATTTATTTTGTATTAGCTAGTTTCTATAACAATGTTAGTATTTATAGAAAAATAAATAAAGTACTTCATTGTATAGTGTCAAAATATAACAATACTTTAATAATCACGAGTAATATACATTTTCTGATGACTGAGGATTATATTTTTATATGACAAACAGTTTTTTTTATTTATGTATATACAATTTAGTTTAAAAAAAGTATGAAAAATATAAAATAATATTTATTTATTTCTGTTCAATACTTTATATTTATTTTCTATTTAATACCTTACCGCATAAAACACAATTTTAAATAATAATAATAATTTACTCAATTAGAAATTGTCAAATGGCTGTGTACTGGCACTTTACTAGGCACCATTGGTTGAGCGTTATAAATGAAACATGAGCCAGCTCTGGTATGAAAAACCAATATACTCTAGCACTTTGTAGATATCAATGGCTAGCAAAGAGTACTGTATCTATACTGATCCAGTACCGGCTGCCAGTGGTGTTTGCAATTAATTTTCATTCATCCAACTTTAAATATGTTTTTAAACATTATTCTACTTTTAGTTGTATTTGTTTTTTCTGTATTAAACTACTGTTGTTACAATTAATTTATTACTATGTTAATATGTTAATAATTACTATAAATTTTTTACTTGCCAAAATTGTATATTATATTTGTTTTATTTTGTTGGTGTTGGGAACTGAACTCGGGTACTGCAAGTAACTAGTCTCGTTCTTTACTACTGGTTTTTTAAAACATGTTTATTAACCAGGAATAATACAATATTTACAGGAACTGAAATATCATACGGTTGAGAAAAAAACTTATACATAATAAAAAACCGAATACAATAGAAATGTGAGCTTTTAGTACACCTTGACTCCATGGGAGTTCTCGCAGACTTGACAAATATCGTAATAATGACATCGAAGGCACTTATGATATATAAAGAGGGACATGGGTAGTTTGTCGTGAAACAATTTGAAATGAAAAATGTATTAGACTAGAAAAGGTTTGTATTCTTATTAAAAACTAGTCGACGCTAAATTAAATCGAAGTAATTTAAACTAGAACATTTGACGACTTAACAAATATATAACTATACATAACATAAAAATTAAAGAAAGCTTTACCACTGGTCGAAATTATTCTCTTTAAAACATGAATACATTTTCAGGGTTTGCTTTAAGCCATAGCCAGAGTCAATACTGGGCCTGCGGTTCAAGTTAAATAATTTTGATAATAATGAGGCTGAAGAATGAAACGTTTTAAAATGAAAATGATTTCTTAAAAAAGGTCGGGTCATTCGAGCAGGTAGTCGTTCAGGTAGGTAGACGAAAACATGTTTATGTTTTGTGTTTGTCAAGAAATGAAGGTACATGAGTGTACTTTGTGTACGGATGCACAAGTTCACACGTGCACGAGTACACGGATTAAAAGTTACACGGTTGCACGGGTACACTAGTGCACGGGTACATGCTTGGACGGGTACACGGTTGCACGGGTCCACGAATGCACGGGTCCATGGATGCACGGGTACATCCTTAGAAAAATATACAATTGCATGGGTGCACGGTTGCACGGCTGCACGGATTCACGGGTACACGTGTTCACAGGATAATGAATATGCAAACATTGCCTACGCACGGACTTATGTATATGGTGTCATGCAGGTTGACTTGTCTCAAAATCAAAAACAGCAGGACCTCTTTTTTTAATAACCATCTTGTTCAACATTAAACAAAGAACAATTTGGTTACTATAAATAAATAAAAATCGTTATGGAATGTGATTATTTTACACTTTGAATGGGCACCGTATTGACTCGAGCACATGGTATACTTTATTTGCGGCGTTATATCTCGAAATTTAAAACAGTAGGACCCGTTTTTCTAATAACCATCTTGTTCAGCATTAAACAAGGAACAATTTGGTTACCGTTAATGATTAAAAATCGTTATGGACCATGATCATTTTACACTGTGAATGGGCTCCGTATTGACTCGAGCGCGTGGTGTACTGTCTTTGCGGCGTTCGATCTCAAAATCTTAGACAGTAGGATCCATTTTTCTAATAACCATCTTGTTCAGCATTAAATAAGAACAATTTGGTTACCTTAAAGGATTAAAAATCGTTATGGAACATGATCATTTTACTACCTGCTCGAATGACCCGACCTTTTTTAAAAAATTATTTTCGTTTTAAAACGTTTCATTCTTCAGCCTCATTTGATAATAGCATTTCTTAAACTTTATTTTAATTTCAGTACTTCCAACAAACTGTACACATAACTTAAAACAAAATAAATACTTCAATTAATAGTACTATATTAGAATGAAGTGATTATTTTAAATAGCAGTTAATTTGCAAATTTTATTTCGTCCTGCAGAGTATTCAGTATAGATAAAATAAGTTCAAGAATTGTATTGTTTCTGACAATAACTTATATATACTTTGCATTTTATCCTATAAATTCTACGAATACATTTTATAAACAATAAAATAAACTGAAGAAAATTGCATTTGTGTTAATAATAAAGCGGTGGTTGATGGTTAAAATAATAAAATATTAATAAATAAATTTAATTTTGTATATAAAATATTGCTAAATATCGCCAATCGTGGCGCTCGAGTAGATACTTCAATAGTGTATTATCACTACACTTTCCACAAAGCATAAGCAATCATAAATAAAGTTCACACCTGCGGCCACAAATCTGAAAAAGAAAATACTAAATTAATTTAACAACAAGAATACTTAATTTTATTACGATTAATTTTTTAAATAAAAATAGTTTGCGAGTACAAAATATTGATTTTACCGACAACTTAGTGAAGATTTATATTTACGTTATAATTAATTATGTCTTTTTTTGTTATAATGGAGATAAATAATGTATATTTACTGTTAATGATTATTGATTGCAATATTGCAACGACTATATCGTTTTTATTCGTAATTTGTTAAAATTTAAAACGTTATGCACGTTTGATGACAAATATAATTAAAGTAAGACAATGTACTTTATTATTCAATGGATTTAATTTAGTTGATGATTATTAATGACGTCAATCAGTGTCATGAGATGGAAAACAGATTTTTTAAATAGCTTTATGAAAATGAGAAAAAAATCGAAATCAATTTAAAAAACAAACAAATAATAAGTAAGAAATTCGTTGTAATAAAAATAATATAAAAATGAATACAAAATAATATAATATTTTATTATGCAATGTATATGTTGACTACAATATTAAACAAAAATGAAAACAAATATAAATAACATTACTTAAATTTATTATTTATTTTATTCTTTGCAAGAAAAATATTTTCTAATATTTTGGAATTATACTATGAAAGATCGGGTAAAAAATGTAGCCGACTTTTATTACATTTTTTTTATTCGAATTCTATTTCCTTCACGGAAAATAATAAGTCTAATTCATTCAGTATCTGAATCTGTTCTCCTTCTTCCAAAGACAATTCCTTCACAATGCGAAACAGCATTTTCTTCGCGAAGATTAAAATTGCATCTAAATATTCAGCGCATTCTGAAATTACACTTTCCTTCCTTTGATTTCGTTTTCTTGCTTCGCTTTTTTGCTGCTTCCGTTTTGGTTTCTTATATGTGATCCTTGTTTGAGAATATATAAGATTTTTATACCTAACATCGATTGGTTTCATGGCTTATTTTATTGATTCCCTGCTTCTTTGCTCTGATAGACTTCTTGTTTTAAAAATCAATATAGAAATCTGTATACATTTCTGTATAGATTATAAGGTATATAAATATTTTGTTTTACAATTCATTTTTTTTCTATTTTTTAATATAAATTGTCATTCTCTTTTAACAAGGGCAACGACATTGAATAAACTCTGACGCAGAACAAACTTCGACATTGAACAATCTCCGAAACTGGAACCATGACAAGGTGGTAAGTAGGTACTTAAATGTGCACGTTTTGCGTAGTAATTTGTTTAGATTTCTGTATAGATTTCTATATACATTTTTATATAAATTTCTATATATATTTCTACAGCAGGTAACAGTAGTATAATATAAATATTTATAAACAAATGTTTGTTCGGCGATTTCATTTCATTAAATGCAGTTTCGACATATTTATTATGTCGTTAATTTTTGTTTCTTCCAAAAGGAAAGTAAAAAAATGCCGTAGCATAATCATGATGAATGGTTTGAAAACAAATTTCAGCATAATCATACTATTTTTACGTTAAGATACACATCTGCATTTCTTATATGGGTCAATAAACTCTGACGTAACCTCGACAATTTTAGTAATAACAAATAGCTGACGTGCAGATTGGTAACTCTTTTGTACTACAGCAAATTCAGTATTCCGACGGACTAAATATAAAGCGTTATTGCGTGACAATACCTTTAGACACGTTGTCTCGAGTGTTTTACGTTTAAAAATTCAATTACTCTCATAAATTTGACTTTTTTTCTTATATACCAAAAAAATATACGTTTCTTAAGACGGAACAAAATATTTTGCGACATTCTGGCAACTGACGATATTGAATACATTATCTAAATGACATAAAAGAATGCATAAGAAATATAGATAAATTGAACCTTCTCTTCGAAAATAAAAAAAAAAGAAGAGTAAAAAAAAGGTGATTTTTAGTTGCGGATATTGGAGCGATGAAATGTACATATATTTAAACATTTTTGCCGTCGTTTTTTGATGTAGAGTGGAAACCGATTTTATACGAAGCTGCTTGAAAATTCATTTATTAAAACGAGTTTTCCGACATATAGGTACAGACAGCTTCACTTTCGTCGGGTCATTTACTATCCGCCATGTAAGACACGCAGTAAAATGCACGATAAATAAACGAGAAAATTATGCCACATTGTTTTTATATAAAATTGTGAGAGGCTGGTTATACAGAAATATGCAAAAATCAAACATGCATTCATAAACGTTAAAAATGTATATTACAAACTATTTTTTTTCTGATTTATTTACGTACAATTTTATTAGGTTTATAGTCATTTTTTGACTCAATATAATTAAATCGATATTAAATAATTCTAAACATGGGGCATAGGGTTTAGAATCATACATACAATCGATACAAATATTTTCTTTGTAAAATTTAATTACACACAGGGAAATTGTTCGGAATAATTACTATAGTTTACAGCAACGAGGATACATCAAGCATATTTTCAGCTTTATTTCTGCAACTATAGGAAAAATGTAATGTAATTTCTATTACTTAAATTTAGAACCTCAAAAGTATTCGTTAGTTTATTGAAATAATTTTCCCATAGTTGCAGGAATAAATTAAAAAATATGCTTGATGTGTCCTCTTTGCTGTAAATTATAGTAATTA
>JABFPJ010005311.1:0-12360 GCA_022817425.1 Gryon sp. ZL-2020
CTCAAAATTAATGTAATAAATTAATTAATTATTTGATACTCTTTATTTTATTGTCGCTAATTAATAACTTTTTCAGAATTGATTTTGATAATTAATGAATAGTTCAATTGAAAATAAATTTTACGAGTAAAATATAAACATAATTCGAATTTAATTGTTAAGAGCTTAAAATGATTTATATATCATGTACATACGATATATAGATCAGTTGAAACGTAGATGTATATTTAAAATAAATAATAACAAATTTAATATTTAATTTAAATATTTAAATTTTATTTGAAATTTACCTATAAGAAAAAAAATTTTTATCAATAAATGAAAATACAATATAAACAACGACCATTTGAAACTAATAATTAGTCAACTAATTATCATTTGGTTCATAATAATGTTTTAATAAATGCAGAAATTAAAATTTAATAGATATACCAAAATAATTTGACTGAAATATTTATTGAAAATAAGAATTGAAACAAGTGAAGACAAACATTCATAAAAAAATTGTTAGGAATAAACTTCCAAATTTGGAGTTTTATAATAATGAAAATAAAATCAAAACTTATAATAAACTGCGAAAGATAAAAATATTACTAAACTTATTCCTAATATAAGGCATTGATATTAATTAACAGTCAAGTACAATTTCTGAGTTCACCTTACTTTAACAACTTTGTTTAAAAAAACTTTAGACTCATAATTCCACTATATATCTATGTGTGTGTGTGTGTGTGTGTGTTCAAACATCGTAAAAACGAGTTTCATAAAGAAATAAAGCAAAATGATACATGTTGTTCTTTTATTTCTCCAGTTCGCTTTGAAAACGTACACTATATTTGAGTACAGATTATAGATTTTCGCAATTTTGAAGTGCGCAGGTCATGCGCAGAAGTTGGTCGCGAATTTTTTTAAGTTATATGTATACAGTAGAACCTGGGAAAAGTCCACTTTTTCTGTTCTTTTTAACCTGCAAAGAGTCCACTATTTTATCTTTTTTCTTTCATACCAAAACATCGGTTAAAAAAGAGAGAAATAATGGACTCTGCACAGGTTCTACTGTATAACTGAAATAAATATTATGCACATTACAATCATCATTAAAAATAATTTTCATACATTTATAATATAAATTTGTTACATTCTCACCTTATTATAATACCAGATTTTGTGTTATTTTTTGGAGGGAAAAATTTTGTACGTAACTCTCACCGATTTTTTACACAATGATATTCTTTACTTGGAGTTATTATTTTTTGTTAAAATATGTTGGATCACATATTTATAAATATAGACAAAAATTTTGACAAAATAATAATATGTTTGTATTTTTTTTATAAAATAATTATAGTATTAATATAGATATGCGTTTGATAACGTATTGATAAAATCATTTTACTTTATCTTTTTTATCTTTTTGAAAAATAAAAAAAAATAATATAATACTATAAAAAGAAGTGTTCAATTTTTAATCACGTAAACGTGTTGTTTAATGTTGAAAAGATATTTTTAAACTTGAGATACCTGTAAATGTTTTAAAAACTGTTACAGAAAAGTTTCAAAATTAACACTTGTTTTTTATATGAAATTTTTTATATTTAATCAGTAATTTTTATTTTGTCACATTATTTACAGTTATATAATTATTTATTTTTATATTATTCTTTATTTCAAAGCATTGCTCCATATCAAAACACTGAATGTGTCGGTAATGTAGAATTTGACCGAAATTAACTTATTTCATCAACTTTTATTATATTATTTAATTTACTTATTTAAGAAACACGCACCTTGGGTTCACCCTCTAATAAAGTTAAATTTTTTTGTATTACACGCTCATCTATTCTGACTCACACGTTCAAGTCAAAATGAAATAAATGTGTTCCATTACAGCAAATTATAAGTAATAATTAGCCAAATTATTTCATTAGGTACAAAAATGAAAGCGCTTACACATTAATGACATTTTGTTTGTCAAATGAATTCAGAAATAAAATTATTATAATGTTTTTTAATGCATTTTGTTGTCAAATAATCGTAGTAACTTAATTTTTTAACGAACATGCGAAAACTAAAAATTATCTTTTAGTTATAATAATTATAACTGTTTTTACTCATCAAGTAAAAGTCTAATAACTTCTGATTTTTACTATACCATTTTGAAATTTACTTCTGAAAATTACTATACCATTTATGAATCTGAGGACAACTGGGCTTCAATGTAAAAAATATCATAAAATATTTGATGATGTATTTCCATTCGCGCAATCGATTATTTTCCATTCACTATAAAAAGAAGTGTTTTATTTTAAAACACTTAGACGTTTTATCCAATGTTAAAAAGATAGGTTAAAACTTAAAACACTTCCAAATGTTTTAAAAACTGCTACAAAAACGTTTAAATTAAAACATTTGTTTTTGCTGTGTTCGCGCAAATGACTATTATCCATTCGCCTAAATGATACATCGAAAATTTTGATGATTCATAAATGGTATAGTAATTTTTATTAAAAGTTATAATCATGGTTATTAAAATTTTATTTCGCGTGTACGAAAATATGTGACAATTTAAAAAAAATGGTTTGATCGTCAAAAACATTAACAATATTCCTTACCTAATTGTAAGTATATCGACTAGTGATTTTTATTATCTACATTTAATTTTAAAAAATGTTGTTTTAAGAAAAAACCAATAACAGTATTATGTTAGAAAAATGGCCGCGGCATGCTAAAAATTCTTCGGTGCACGTTCTTTGCTAAATCAGTTGTAAGTTTTTTATTACTTGGAATGTCAATCCAATATTTTGGGATTACATTCTTGGATAGTTGAACTATCGATTTCAACAATAAAGAAATTGATTCTTTTATCGCTTACATGTATTTCTCTTCTTAAAGCAATTTTAAAATACTGCATTTGAAACAAAATTAATTAAAATTATTTTTTGTGTAAAAGAATTGTTGACATGAAAATCACCAACTTAAATTTTTTATTTAATTGTATATTGTGCTATTAAAAACAATGGGAAAAGAACATACTTTTCCTTTACGTGTTGGAAAAACATTGTAAGATTATCGCAATATTTCAGTAATGTCGGAACTCTTTGAACTTGTTGAAACTCTCCGGAACTCTTGGAACTCTGGAACTCCTTCAAGTTGTTATTGTTATTACTCTTAAAGTATCTTGATTGTTACTTTTCAAACTCATTTGACGATTACTTTGGAATAATAATAATAATAATTCTCTAATTTCCATATATCTTCTATATCCTTTATTTCAGAATCTCTTTCATATTATAATTTTCACCAAAGCTTAATTAAAGTAGTCATTTTAGGTAATATATCTGAAAAACAGTTAAAGTATCAAAAGTATATTTGTAAACTATTTTAAAATGTTTAAACTTTAGTCGTATCTTTAATTAAAAAAGGAACGTTTTTGAAGACGACGTCAGAGAGGCGGTACCGTACATATCAGGGTGCGGATGTATATATATATAGTCATAGGCGGCGACGAAAGGGTAGTAGAAATTGCTGAGACGGTAGGAGGAGAGTCAGAGATTGGGGTTGAAGTATAGTGGAGAGGGAGAATGGGTTGGTGAAATGTAGGGGTAGCAGAGTTGCGATTCCATCTGCCCGCCTGTCATTCAGATATTACGTACAATGTTGGTCGTTGCTAGAGACGATCAATACGTTACAATCTATATAAAATGGCTGCAATGTTTTGAGTCTCGTCCGACTCCAAAGAATGTTTATAATCAATTCTTTAATGAATAACAGAAAACAAAAGTTTTTCCCATGCATACACATATACACACAGATATATGTATACTCTCGCATATTGTTTCTTTCTATTATAAATTAAAACTGAGAACTCAAAAGTAATTTTGAATTTAAATTTGAATTGACAGTTTTGATTGTTTTTTTGATAGACAAATTTTGAAGTAACTTTTCAAAGTTAAAGGTAAAACAATATCTAATAATGAATATGATTGGCTCTTTCAGGATAATTAATTTTTATTTACATTAAGAAAATCATTTTCTTGAAAATTACGATGCTACAGAGTCCTGTAAAGATAACATCTGCTTTCTTAATTCCGGCAATATTAATACAAAATTAATATTACGAAACTTAAATGAAATATGTTATATATGTTAAATTAATGATATTAATATAGTAATACAAAAATGATTTGAATTATTATTATGCAATATGGTAATAATTATAACAATTTGTTTAAATGAATATTATAACAATGACAGAAAATAGATTTTGAATAAAAAATTTAACCAAATTAAATGTAATGAAATAAAATTCTCATTAAATTACAGGGAATGTATATGAATAACGAATAATAAATTAATGAATAATGTCACGCGCATTATTAATTATTGAGATTAAATATTATTGTAATAATTCACCATAAAATCAATGATCACACTTCATGTATTAATCTTTTGGACGCAAACATTATGCCATAATTAATTCAATGAAATGTGCTTAACATTAAATTACCAACATTAATTTGAGGTTGAATATCATTTAAAGGGATTTTTTAAATAATATAATAAGTAATAATATTGTTATTCTTACTAAATTTTAAAATAATAATGATACTATTTATAATTTTTTAACTATAATAGTAATTATAATAATAACAGTATAGCATAAATAATATTAGTAAATAAAATAATGCATGATTGAATTATTTGGAATGTAATTTTAGGATACTTTATATAATTTAAAATAATTTAATAATATTACCAGAAATTTAGAATAATAAATAATTATTTTAACGTATATATTAATAGTAAAAATTTGTGATAATTTTTTTAATTTTAAATGAAATTTTAGTTTTGTTTCAAAAAGTATATGATAAAATATACATTTTATTAAGTTCTATCTTCCATTATAATCTCAATATAGTAACTATCTAATAACTATCAACTACCCTGAATATTATTTATTATTACAAGACGGGAAACGAACTTTATACAGCTACTTTCCATGTAAAGTAATTTTATATATAAGTACTAAAAAGTATACAATGATATACTAATACCCATCAAGAGACATGCAATCGGGAATTTTTATGCGTGCAATATTATCCTTACAAAAAAAAGTAAAATGCAATTCTGCAAATAAATAATCGATTCAGCGAAAAAATGTAATCCGAAAACTTTGAGAGAGAAACGGCATTTTCCTCTTTGTTTATTTCTGAACTCAGCACAAAAATTGTATATTTTATATACAATTTTAATGAATATATTCAAGATGTTATTTTATTACACGTTTTGCTTTGTATGAAGTATTTCCAAAACAATTATTGTTATGAAGTATTTCATTCATGATTTTAATTTCATTACACCTTATCTTGCACATAAAAGACACTGCAAAACACTGTTCGTATTTAACATAGACACAAATACTTGTTAATCCTATTTATAGACAAATGATGAAAAAGAACGAGATTTAGTTTGGAGATACGACTTCACCAGTGTTAGGACGCAGTGCAACTGAGTAACGCTCAAAGGGGGATAATTTTGAATCTGGTCGAAGTGTGTCGAAATTTATAGTGTTGCCCCTACCAATGTACAAAACGTAGGGTCGTCGTTAAGAACGTCCATTAATTTTACGTTTAGCGAAGAACTCGATTTTCTATCCAGATACAGCGTACAGTTTCGCTACAGTATATTCTTTTAATTCCACTTTCTTTTCAGTCTCCTTTTGTCTCGAATAAAATAAGGTTACCTAATCCTATCACATAAATTTTATCGGCTTTTTGAAGTGTTAACTTTTAACTTTTTTACATATTTTATATATAGGAAATAGATCAAATATATTTAACACGAATATTGTACACTAAAAAATAAATAGTTTCATTCCAAGTATATTAGATACTTGACTGATACATGCTTCAAATAAGTATATTTTTACTGGAAATAAGTATATTTTTTTAATTGAACTAACTCGATATAATACTTAATTTTGCAATAAATGTACTTAAAATGAATAACAAAATGTATTTTAAAGGTCAGTTTATGTCAGTCAAATTATGCTTGTTCATTTCTCCTTTCATAAAAAATAAACAATGTATTTTTTAAACAAAAACTTGACAAAAGTTAGGCGCGATTTTTCATCTAAGAGCTTTATTATTTCAAGAAAGATAACCTGCGATAGGTGAAAGAGAGTTTGGAAAATAACGGAAATGTTGAGCGATGGTGTTCATTTTTTCGAAAAAAGAAGACTTCCGCATCGTTTACGGTAAGACACGTACCTTGAAACTGCAACATTAGCACTCAAACTTTTCGTCTCGTTAACTAATGTGAAGACAAACTTCTACAAATGAAAGTCTGTACCTAAAATTTATATATTTATCTTTTAATCAGAAAAGATATTTGTTTTTGCAAAATACGTTATTTTTACTTGTTGTACTTGGAGAAGTTTCCTTGTTGAGATAGAAGAGGAAAACTGGATTCATAAAATAGTCAAAGAACAGCTTCCCCAAAAGATCATCAATCATCAAAACCGAGACAATCGAATAGTGCATGGAAGCAGAGAGCAGCTGTCGCTTATTTGTGCTCGAATTGGACCCCGGTCACACAAGGTTATAACGTGCACGTATACAAGAATCATCGCAGACTTAAATTTTGGTATTAATAATATACATTTTATACTGATGGAATATTTAACAATTTTACCTACTTCATTCAAACATTTTTGCTTTTTATTTCATAAACTGCGAATTTTACGTTTTTTTAACGAAAATGAAAATTTCGCTTCAATTATACTTTTATTGTTTACATGGCATTGTTTTTTGGTTAGAATACCTTGATCAACAAAGACATCTAAATCTGAATGTATACTATTTATTAATCCAACTATGCTGACATAATGATTTTTTTCTTTTTTTATTTCTTTTTTTTAGAATTGTTAATTATTCTTGTTCTTTTATAGTTTTTTGATTTTTTTAATTTGCTTATTATAATTAAAAATTATCTACTTGACCAATTTTTGAAAAGTTAAACAATTTTTGTACTTGTTAAAAAGTAAGATTTGTTCATCTGTAAAAAAGTCATCTGACTATTTTTAACTTAAAAAAAGTTAATTTTAACATTTCCAAAGTGATACAATTTGTGACTCAAAAAATAAAAAAAAAATATTTTAACTTATTCAAATTTATAGGGTACGTATATATTTACCGTATTCTATATATATCCTTGATATAACAAGAATAAGAGAAAAACAAAAAAAAATAAAAACTCCAATATTACATCAGATGGGCATGACAATATTACCTGAAGTGTGATAGATAGACGGATGTTATAGTCTTTAATAGAACATAACCATTTCTTTTAGAAGCTCGTATTAAAGTTTATTGTACCATTCAATTCTAACAGACAAAGTACAAAATCTGTTTTTTTTTTTCATATTTAAAACTTTAAATACTATTTTCAACAAGTGCCAAATGATTTATTGGACGAATTCATTAAATTCAGTTTTTTTTTTATTTATATATATGCACAAAAGATATTTTTTAAATTGTGTTTTTAATAATATCTATTTTTTGTAAAATTTCATTTAAAAAAAGGATGCTTTAATTAAGCAATTTTATATTTCAAAATAGTTATATTTTTAGACACTTTTCTACTTTAGTTAGGATTGTAAATTTGTTTGAAAAAAATTTTGTATTTAGTACCTTTACATTAAATTCATATTAACGGATGTAGTTTGAATATCATATAGTAACTCTCTTAATTTTTTTCAAACGTAAATATACTAAAATTTTAAGTTAATGTCTGAAAAAAAATACATATACAATTATGTTACAATTGTGTTAGTTATGTATATAATTATTAAAAATGTGTATGTGAATATTGTTTAAAGAACATGTTAGAACTATGACGAAGAACGTTTATAAATGCAGGATAACTGAATAAAGTTGAGATACGGAAGGAAACTAGCAAAGCTATTCAGAGACAGGAGAAAGAGAAATGGAAATATGAAAACGGTACCTAGAATAATATTAATAACGCTGACTTTCATCCCTATCTTGAGCAGGGTCGACTTTTCTCCGCTTAATTAAACGTCTAAGAATTTTATATCTTGCATATAAATATTTAAAGATCCGGTCATTATTCATACATTCAAGGAAATTTCTGTAATAATAAGTTTTTTTTTAATAACATTAACTGTATTTGATTTTTATTTGCATTATATAAAAGAAGAATTCAATTAAAATTATTTCAAATAAAGAATTACATCTATATCATACCGTAGGAGAATCTGATGTTGATAAGCAAGAAACCTGTTATGAAAAGCGAGTTACCACAGGAGGACTTGTTCAATTTTAGTCGTATGAAATTAAGACAGATGGTATGACGATCAACATTAAATCTGCTCTCTGAATTCCATTTCATTTTCAAAGTCACTATTAATTGACGTCACTTGCATAAATACTTTTTTTGCACATTTTATTCAAACATATATATGTATTTCTTGCGAATTTAGATATATGCACTTAATTTTTATTTTTTGAAATTTTATCTAGTATTTATAATATATTTTATTGTTATAAAAAAAATAAAAATAACAAAATAAAAAACTTTATAAATTGTATATTTTTTACCGGCGATTTGAAATTCTTATATATATTATTTGTAGAAATTTAACTGAACGAAATTATGTTGGTACAAAATGCTACTTATATATGCATCTCCGGAAAAGCCAGAGATTCCCAGCCATATTTTGATCGATCTGCGCGCCACGTGCTGGAGTGACGTGCAAAAAAATATATTCCACTATATACATATACATAGAAAAACACATTTACCCCAAATATTGGCTCGGCTCAATACTCCGTCAGAAAGTATTCATTTTCATACAAGAAAAATATTGAAAACGAGAACAAAAACGCAATTTATCTTTTTCGATTGATAGGATTAAAAATCTCGTTCGAAAAGAACGTTTCAAATTCAATGAATTATGTCAATGTCTCATTCAATTTACGCAAAACATATACCTTTATGTTAAATTTTATAAGATATTATTCTTCATTTTTTTACCTAATAAATCTAATAAGTCATTAATGTTATAGTTTTTATTTTTATTTATATTCTTCTAATATTTAAGTATTAGGTGAATTTTCGCCTAAAAAATTTCGTAAAAGTTTTTCTTGAACTGTGATGTAAATATAGTCTTATGTTTGGTGAAGAAAAATCGATTTTTTAATGGGAAAATCCCGACGCCCTTTAATGATAATATAAAAATAATTTTAACGTTCGAAAAAAAATAAGTCTTTTTTATAATAAACAAAGTTTCCTATAGTTGTAGGAAATTTTGTTTCTGTTGTTGTTATGTGAATTAAGGAAATTTAGGATATTTCGTGGTTTCAGTATTTAATTGTTATCCAATAGTTAGAACTATATTTAAAGTTAAACATATTAAAAAAAATTGTTAATTAAATTAATTTTTTTGAATTGTATATGATTAATTAATTTAATCATAGTACAAACAGTTAACAGTTAAAAAAGTAAAAGTTACACTTTAACGTATAAATTAAATTTTATTATCGATTATTATTTCATCTAATTGGGTTTAGCATAATCCTCTAATTGCAAGCAGAATAATTAGTGGCACCGTCGGTGCGTTCTGATACTGAAGTAAATACGAATACAATACCGATTGCGTTAATCAACATTGTATATGATTGTGTGATTAAATATGGAGTTACGCCATGCATATATTTAAGTGTGCTGTTTTATACTCAAAACTTTACATTGTAAAATTACAGTAAGTGTACTTTCTATATTTTAACTCTTAATAGATTTCACAGTAGAGCTGTATTTTTAATTTAAATAATGTACATTTCAAATAAAATACTGTAATAATACATTTTTTGTGTTATTTTAAAGTGATATTAACTGGACAACGTACTGTAAAATCACAGATGTCGTTTTAAGTGTATATAAAGAATATATATTTTATATATAAACATATTTTAAATATATATATATTAAATATAATATGTTAAATATATATTTCATATAGATTATATCGACACTTCAGATGAAATAAAGGACATTTCAAGAATTTCAATGTTTAATTTAGATAAAATTATGGTTTTAGATAAAAAAAATGGTTTTCCTTTGTCGCCACAGATATACAAAATATATCTAAAATATATATTTTTGTCTTAATTATTTCCGGAAATATATTTTTAGCGTCAAAAATATATTTTTATATTTATTTACGTCAGTGTGTGATGTACAATCAATCAAATTTACTGTTGAATTTAATTTTGGTATTTAATTACATTGGGATATTATGGGTTTAGAAGAGGAATTACTTTTATTATTTGTCGAAATTGTTTACATCTTATTAACAACTAATGATGAACTTTGTTTCATTTTAAGAAATTGCAATTTCATAATTAATTCCGGCAAAAACTATATCCAAAAATATGTATTTGATATAAATATTTTAAAATAATATACATATAATATTTTTGAATATTAAATATATATTTAACGTATACATATATATATATTTGACTTATATATTTTTCGTTCGCGTGGGTATTGATAGAAATTTTAACATTTTTCAATACCATAAATGAAAATTGTGCAAGAACATTTAAATCTTCCAGTGAATCGATCTAAAAATTTCAAGATTTCTGAGATTACACATTTTGTGTACATGTATTACGACTCATAAATCAACAAATCACTTAGACGTGATTTGTTATGTATTGTACATTTATTGAGGTAATCGGTTATATTGGCGTATTTAGACAAAGTAGAAAAATGAGGGATAAAATATAAGAATTGTCACCCTAATCTAACGTTCACTGTTGCTCCTGCAGAACGAGGAGCCAGCCATCTTGAATAATGTATGGCGTCCGTTACAGAGTCGACCGAGCGGCCATCGTTCAAACTATACTTTACGATATTTAAGCACAGCATATCGCAAACTTTCTTGTCTATCGTTCTATTTGACTTCTGTATTTATTAGGCATGTGCAGGTCTAAAAGTCGGGATTTTTCCGCGCTCTTGTTTGGATGTGAAGTAAACAGGTTTTATTCTGAAAAAATATCATTGTCTCTATAAATCATAATTGTTTGTAAGTTTTGATATACATTTTTTTGAAATTTTAATTTTATAAATAAAGTTAGAAAAGTACATTTAAAAAATGACACTGAAATCGATTCATATTTGACGTATCATATTTATGTTATATTTCTATCATACAAAATTAATGTTTATTAATTTTATTAATAGTATCATTTAATATTCTATAGACAATTTAATATCAAAAGACCTTTTAAATCCTAAACAAAAGTCCCTCCGAATTCAAGGGCTTACGTTGTGCAACATATGCGTTTATCTAAATTAAACAATGTTGGAACGATTTTCATTTCCGGGCTGTAAAGTACAAGATCTTATCCGTAAGATAGCATGTCTCTAGGTTGCAGGAAAGCTACTGTGGCAGGGACAGGTCTCTCACTGTCTCCTTTTTCGCTATATACGTATGGCCCTCGTATTATGACATATAACCACAATGTTTCAAAGTAGTAACTATTTTATTTATGCATTTATATTTTTAACGCACTTATCATAATATATTTTATAACATTAATATATATACTTCAATATAACCACGTTACTATATATATATAACGTAGTTCCATTTAAATAGAGTATTCGAATGAACATATCTTTTTCGGAGGGGGAGGGGTAATTTAAAAGGAAATAAACAGCGATATTAATAAATTAATTACTTAATTAATTAATCTATTATTACAGATTAATTGTAATGAAATAGTAAAAGACCTCTTTTAAAAAATATGAAAAAACAAATGACAAGTTCAATATATATATAATCCATTTTATTAAAAAGATGTCAATTTCCGATATTACCGACATTACAAATTTATACAATAAAATGTGTCTATAAAAAATATTGTATTTAAAGAGTAAATTTTTGTTAAGTTTGATTAATGTAAAATAATATAATTAATGTAAATAAATTCTCTCAATGTCAAAAAATTGGACTGTACTAATAAAAAATTCGCATTGTTGTATATCACAATATTAATAAAAGGACATTAATTCCATAGCCACAGCACTATGACTTCTTCTTTAGCAATAATATAATAATATCATTTTTGAATTTAAACTTATATAAGATTATTTTTTGTACATTATTATTATATAATTATGTCTTGCATATTATTATTATTATTCAATTCAATTTTTCATATTATTTTTTACAAAAAACCTTCATACAAAAGAGTTTTATATTTTTGAAAAATTGGGACAATACATAAGGAAGATTTGTCAATGAATAATATTCACGATCCTACGACC
>JABFPJ010005312.1:0-12357 GCA_022817425.1 Gryon sp. ZL-2020
CCTTTGTAAGGTAATTTCTACTTTTTTTAGTTTAGTCACTTCTTTTGGAACGAATGGGAAAGTATAAATAATGTTTGTGGTTTTTTTTACTCAAGGCTCAATGAATAATTTCACATCTTTTTTAGTTACATTGCAGACCTTTAGAATATTTATTATTTTATATCTTCTGTTTTTCTTTATCTTAATCAATACTTGTGAAACAAGTGGGAAATAACAAAATAACAAATATTTTTGTGGTTTCATAAAATTCCCATACTAATGAGGGATTAGCTTTAAAAGCGTTCGGCGTTGCGAGACTTTGCGCTTGATATTTTCTCCAAAAACCTCCAGCTCCGCGAAAAGTTGGAATTCCAGACTCCGCTGAAACTCCACTGCCTGTTAAAATTAAAACGTGCTTTGCGTTTGCCAGTATTTCGCGAAAAGAATTCATTATGTTCATTATTGCTAACTGAAAAATATTATAATTCACATAAATGTATGCAATATTAGTTAACTTTTGTCCTCGATTTTTTGTAAACTCACTGTCATATTTTTTCATCAAATTTCGATATAAAATAATTTTTTGTATATATAAAACATTATACTGATGTAATACAGACTTTTAATTAAGTTTTAAATTATGTACAAATATACAAATTAACGATAACTTATAGTTACTTTGAATGTCATTAATGCAAATATATACATATACAAAGTTAAATTTAATGTAATAAATATATTTCATGATAATTATTTCAGTCGAAAAGACCGATTCGCGCCCACTAACGTAAGTTTTTTTCGCACGCCAACTGCCGGGTTAATGATGTTCGTTTTCTTATTTTTTTTTGTTATTTTTAATTAGTTTTGTTTTATAAATTATAACAATAATTACCATTTTTAGTTCTAATTAAAGCATAATTGTCGCTAAAATATAATAATAATTGTAATTATAATAATAATTTATTAGGTAAATTGTTTTGAAAATGCCGCCAAAATTATTTTAATTGTAGTAAATGTTGTATTTATATGACAATTGTCATAAGCAATATACAACGAAAAGAATTAAACTTTAATTAACAACAAACAAATAATAACAAAGTCAATCAAATTTAAATTCCCGCGTTTGAAATCGTCTCTATTTGGTGAGACGAAATTGCCACATGTGCCTTACTTCATGGTAAGACAAAAATATAGTGAATCTAGGGATGAGAACAAAATTTCAGCTGATTTTTGACAGGTATCGGAAAAATAATTTCCAATTTTCTTTAATATGATATTTAGCTATTGTTTTTTTGACTGACTGTTGTCAGTAGGGACAAATAAAATAAACAATAGCTAAATAGACTATTAAAAGTCATTAAATACTGTAAAAAAAGTGTGAAAAGTTCGCGATTGAGGTTATGGCAACCAAAATCGCAGAAAACAGGGGCGCTCAGTGCCTTGGCTCGTCGGGTTAAAGTAAACTAAATAAACGCATAATATACTATACTACTACTAATATATTATGGTTTGATGTTGTGTATACTCTAGGAACTTGAACTTTCTACACTTTGGAATTGTAGAAAGACAAAAACGGTATGCTAATTTGGTGTCCAAAAATGAGAAAGGAACAACGTTTAAGTATAGATTTGAACGCTATTTTTTTTAATTTTTGCAGATTTTCACAGAATTGTATTAATATCTTAGCATAAGACACAAGGAAAGAATTAACTGATTAAAAATTACTATGAATCTGGTTAAATCTGTGACGGTAATGTTTTTTTCGTAATAATTGATAGATTTTAATTAAAATTTGTTAAAATTTGATGAATTTGTACTAAATTAATATTAATTGTTACAAATATTTGATGAATTCTTACTAAGTCTCACTGTAAATATTATGTGAAAGTATATTTCATGCTTTGATAGTTTAAGTAACAAGACAAGCCTTTTAACGACAGACGGGCGAATAGCCGCGAAGTTAAAGTAGGACAGTTTATTAAGAAATATACTCGAGTAAAGCGCAGGTACCGAGTTCGAAACTCGAAGAGGGATTGTTTGTTAATGTGAAATTTATTTTACTAAGTCAAAAAGTAAAATTTGTTAAATGCACTTATCGGCACAAGTTTACTCGGATACTTAGTAATTTTTAATCAGTTATTTTTTTACGTGCACATTCATCGAATAAATTTTGCTTACATTTATATCAAGAACACTGTCTACAATACTTTATTGGACTAGAACTTATTCAAAATCTAGGGCTGTATTCACTTATTGCTGTTTGTAAAAGAAATTCTTATTCTTACAGTAAGTAGCTAGTAAGGTAATTGGTAGATCTAAAACAAAGAAGAAAAAACGAGTTATCTATCATAGATAAACAACTTATTTCTCATTGCTTACCGTAAGAATGAAAATTGTTCTTACAACAAGTAGTAAGTAAATAAGGTTCATGATGTATACATCAACTTTATTAATTAGGACTAGGACGAAAGGCGTGCCGCGCGCGTCTCTGAGGTGGTGACTATACCATTCTCTTGTTTTTGTTTTAACCATAATTATCAGGTGACAAATATATTGAGAACAGATGAAATTCTCGAAAAATTGTAAAAAGAGCCAACTTTAATGTGCTCTCGACTTTTTATTTTATAAAAAATATAGGTTTCATCATTTTCAGATTTCGAATAAGGTGTAAGGTCCACTAAAGTATGCTGTCGAAAATGTCATTAAAATTAATGTACTTTTCATGTGCAATTGTACATTAAATTTATATTTTTCATACATTAGTTTAAATTAGTGCATTTTTACATTCATTTTATCGTACATATATATTAAATCTAAATATTATGTATTACTATATCTGGAGTAAAAATTGCTAGATATATAATACATTTAACTAGAAATTCGATGCAATTTTCTTAGAGATATAGTAATTTTTGAAATGTAGTTTTGCCGATCAGTTTTGCTCTCCTCCCGCGCCCTTCCAAACAAACAAAAATAAAAATGTGAAAAATGCATCAAATTTATTAGTATTTTTCTACTAAAATTGTTCTGTTTATTATGAACAATTTTCTATAAAAGAAATGATTTTTTCGTTGATTTTTGGAAGCTCCGAAAAATTAAAAAAACATGTTTATTCACTAATTTTTGCCATTTTCACCTGTGCCAACTGCATATCAATACGTGTTTGTCGTATGTTTTGAGTGTGTACTTACACGCTCATAATAACATAATAACGTGTATCTAAGTGTATAAAAATGTATATTTATGTCTTCACGTGTACTGGAGCGTTTTTATCCGTATTTATGTGTGATTACATTTGTTTTCTTTTGTTTATGGGGTAACAATCGCAGTCATGATTATTAAATCGTGAGTAAATGCGTAGTTGTGTCTAACGCATACTTCAACAACAAAGTTTACATCTCCCGCCAGAAGAAACTGCTGATGGCACTGTTATCCGGCCTCGGCGTAACTGCTTCCTCATTGTTTCTTTTGTTGTGCTAAGCAATACTTCACAAAAGTTTCATTTTACTGTTACTTTTAATTTGAATTCAAGTGCTGTCATTTGTGCAAATATGAGTAAACATTCCCGTAAAGATCGATCACTACGGTGATATTCACCCATATTTGCACTTGCTTGCGTAGAGATCGATCTCTACGCAAACAAGATCACGTAGCAGCTTGCACCGTAGCCACTCGCCAGCTGCAATTTTACAACACTCTCGACGCGATGACATTTTTGACCTTCTGGAAGGATCTTTGAACAAGGATAATGAGCAGATCACAGGCAAGCTGACAAAGTTTGAGACGGCTCAAAGGAGCCGGGGTGGTGAACCAGGTGTAACCTCTTGTTGACGTTTATACTTATTGATAAGTATTTAAGAAAGTGAGGTTATAACCGACTCAATACATTGCGTGTCTGCAATGATCGTTCATTTTAGGTTATGTGTTCCTTTTTTCTGTTCCATTTACAGGATACTGGCTTTTGAAGCTAGACATTAAACCAACTCTGTCCGATACGTCTAAGCAGACTATCTTCTGGCCGACCATCAATTTAGACTATCTCTCGCTCATCGTGCTTTCATTGTACCTACACTCACTTTAGTTGGTAAAAATGTCGTGGATAGCACTACAGTCGATGAGTATAGTGCTATCGGAATTACTTAAACCAAAATCATCAAAACTGCAATCTGCTCGTCAGCAACCATCGAGACCCGCGGGACCTCAGCAAAATGCAGGAAACTCGAAAGCCCCTGCGAAACAAATCAACAAGTCGGTTTATCAGGCAGGGGCCAATCGTTCGAAGAGCCGATTACGGAGGTCGAGCTCCCGATCGCGTGCTCACCAGCGCCATCGGTGAACGTGGTAAGAACTGCTGGTCGACTGGCATTTTTTATTAAAAACTGAAACAAATAACTTCCGATCTTGACGTTCTAGAAGCGGTGGAAGGATACAAAAAAAAGATACGCCCCCAGCAAGACCAGTTCACAAGGAACCAGACTTACCTTCTTTTATGCATACTCAATACATAGATGCATAGAAGATGCATAGATAGATGAAATAAGTCGTCTTTTACATAAGGGAGCCATTATCTTGGAGGAGCCTATTGCAGACCAATACTTATCCAGTTATTCTAATTTTTATGTTTATTTACAAATATTAGTGCATTAATGACTTTAAATTAGCCACATTTTTTTATCCAAAAAACTTAAATCCGGTTTTTTTCTATACTGAAAATATAAGTATTCTACAAGATATAAGCCAATTTTCGCTCATTTGAAGCCGACGTTTTTTGGGAAACATTTTTTGAAATTTTTATGTATTTTAATGTAAAAATCGTAATTTCTGTCAAAATATGACAAATTAAAAATGAATTATTAAGTGAAACCCTTCATTTTACATTTGGTAAATAGTTATGAATGTATTTAAAAAAATTGAACCTATTAACATGTTTAATATTCATGGAAACTAGTAAAAAGTTCAACATGTCTAAATTAACATAATCGTTTTAATCACTAAAATAGACAGACTATATAATATGTTTAAATTTATTTTTGTGTTTTATATGTTGAAAAAAAGCAGTCAACACATTTTTAATCAAAATAAAAATCCCAACTGGAACACTTGAGTGATTTGAGCTGGAATGTCCCATATATCTATATATATAAAGAAAGATTTTATAAAATTCATATATATAAACATAGAATATCTTAAGGTAGATATTTTATATTCGATAACTTAATAAAAACAATTAATTTAAAAACATTTTGAAATTTGATGAAAACATTTCCGATTGAGATTGTAGTATTTATGCTACATTTATTTATTTTTTTTTTTCGTTTTACTTCAAATCGGATGTAAAATTTTGAGGAATCGCTTTTTTTTTGTAAAATATTAAGGATACAGATATTTCTTATCCCTAGACAGCATTTCAAACTAGGGTTCTTCTGATACATCGACTTGCTTAGAAACTTGACTGTGTTTTGTTTTATTTTAAGATGACGAAGAAAAAGAATATAAGGATTCTGGAAATCTCGCCGTCTCGGAACTTCCGTCGTTCTGTTCTGTGGTGAAAAAAGTTCTGACATCGTTTTATCCTCCACTCCTATCTCCGTCTCATTCGCACACGTAAATTGAACCTCTTTTCTGAGTAAACTCGATAAACACGACTCTCAACGAAACAGAACTTAAAGAAAAATGACGATGAGTTTTATCAAATTATACAATCTTCGAAGCGTAACCTGCCCTTTGGAAAGTAATTAAAGAAAATGCAAAGTCGAAAAAAGGAAATGATTTAATTTCAATCTGAACAACCCTACATACTAGCAAAATTCTGTTGATTGAAACTTCATTTAAATGAGCCGTTATTATGAGCTGAATTTAAATTATGCATTTCATTCAGTAAATGAAAGTTTTGTGTCAGAAAATGACTGAAAGGATGATGTTCACTTATACGATTTCGTTCATTAAAACATTGCTGAATCAATAGGTGGATTCCTGTCTTTTGAATTCCTTATTTCAATTAGTGTTAAATAGTTAATGATTTGCTGCTTAAACTGCGATATAGTGACATAACAAGTGATATTAATGCAAAATAAACTTTTTTTCAAAAAGAAAAATCGGCAACTTTTTACAAGTAACGAACAGGTCAAACGTCGTTCTTTCTTGCGTCAACTTTCACAGCATATATACTGAATTAAATATAAATGTATTTTTGTAGCCTATAACTAGCCACATTTTTAATTAACTGGCAAACAATATTGGCAATTCGTATTTTTTTAGTAATAGCTGTCAGCATTCGATTCATATGTTCCAGCGTTATAACAAGTGCATTTGTACTTAAGCAAGATAACTACGTATATTATTAATATAAATGTTTGGAAGTTACATTTTCTGTTTCTATTTTTTTTCATGTAACATTTTCTATTTGGTTACAGTGACTGCAGGATAAGACTCTTTGTAATGTTGCAAATTGCGACAAAGTAGTATGACACATATTATATATTGATTGAATATAAAGTTCACAGCGTATCATAAGTTATCTGAAATTTTGATTCACTCTATTAAAAACTGATAAAATGTTTCTAGACTTTAAAATGAATGCAAAAAAATGTCGATTAAAATAAATTTATTAATTTTACATATTTCAATTATTGTTTATACTAAATATGCATATTATTTTACACGATGTTACATGATGAAGTAATAGAAAATGTTTGTCAGAAAATTGTCCAATATTGAAATTCTTGGAGGTGTTGTGCATCAGAATGGAAATTGATTTTTTTCTTTTTTAAAATAGATTCGGCATACTATAGTATTTCGGTTGGAATATTACGATATTAAAAATCACATTATTATTTAATTGATATTAACATACTAATCTAGTCCATAATATGTTTATTAGGTTGTACATTTATGATAAAGATTGTTGTAAAATGAAAAAATGTACTCATAAAACATTATACTTTATCTTCTTTTAAATTAAAAACATACTTTACATACATAGTAAGATGATAACTTATAAGCGATAAAAAATATTGATGCTTTTTCTAAATATATAAAAACTGAAATATCAGCAATGAATTATGATAAATATAAAATATTTTTATAAAAAAAAGCAATTTGCAATGCGCAACAATTCTTTTCACGTACATTTATTATTTTTATTTAATTCATTTTTTGCTGTCTAGTCTTCTGTATTACATACCGAATTATTACATACATATAATTTAATAATTTATCATTGCACGTTTTATGTGTTTTATTATAATGCTTCATAAATGTTAATGTCAACACTCAAAAATGGATTTAAAATTTCTATTTTATATCCCTATAAATTAATATTTTATTGCGTATTCTGATAAAAAACATTGATATATATTTAATGTAATATTTTTATCTTATTGCCAAACTATACAGTTTTTTTATTATAGTATTGCAATATTGATTAACTTTGCTAATTATTTTGTTTCTCATCATTTAGTTTATTTCAACATGTTCAAACAAAATATTTTTGAATTTACACTCTATACTTAATTACAGTTCTTCTATTCTTACTGTCACATAACATCAGATAAGAAACCAAGTACACAGGATACAAATATATATGTATTAATTGTAAAATGATGACATTGCTAAACATATTTTTTTATGTGCACTTATCGTGCAATGCTCATAGCAAATATTTCTCTCACGGACCAAAATATATGTCAAAATAATTGTAAAATAGATAAAATTATTTTTGGCAAAGATAACTTTTAAATATATTCAAATATATTTGTTAAAAAATATATGTGAAAATATGCGTAAAAATATATACGAAAATATATTTGAGTTTATGAAAATATTTTCAAAATATATTTTTGCATACATTTTAGCGGCAAAAACTTAGATATTCTTGCATATATTTTCAAAATATAGGTTCCATCATAATGGTGTATTCTATATAAATTCAGTTTTTATAAGCAAATTAAACGTTTTTTTCTGATTCGTTTCTCCGTTTAGTGGATTGAAAGTAACTTTACGAAATAATGGGAAAATACATATTTCGCGTAGAGATAGATGTACTAAAAGAGAATAGAAAAATAAAAGGTCGCTTGTGCATTCGCAGCAGACTCGCCCGTGTATGGAATAAAGAATTTTTTCGGATGGTTTTTCGAGCGCGTGACTTATATACTATCATTCAGTAAGCAGTGTCGCGTAAGAATGGAAAGTGCTCTTCTAAGCTTCCCCGTCTTCAAAAAGTGGTGAAATTAAATAGTAACATCTGTACCCAGAGACAGGAGACAGGAGAAAAAGGAACAAACGTGCAAAGATTAAGATAAATTGTGTCGCTACCATCTTCCTCAATATTGACTTGTAAATAATATTCTATAAATTAATGTCAAATTCTATTATGCGCGACGGTTAAATTGTAAATTTACATAATTCAGTTTAAGTGAATGAGTGCTTTTTTTTTTTTTTTGATACTCAGATAATATACTCGGATAAGATTTTGAAAGTTTTTCTATTCAACTTATTATACATTATATACAGGGTAAATTAAATTTTGTTAATTTTTCTACTAATATGATATACTTTCTCGTTTAAATTAGTTTTTTTCATGAAGTTTTAAAATGATTTTATGTAAGTTCCGTGTGTCGAAAATAATAATATCTTTCTCAAAATCATTGTTATTAGAGTGTATGAAAATATACTATTGTATTATAAGATTATCGGCTTCTTACAAAAGTAACATAAGAGATATAACATATATGAATGCATTATTCCAAATGTTTTGTAATTGATGTAAGATATCACAGCTACAGCATAATTGCTGCAATTGTGTATTGAAGTACTTCATGCACACGAAACTGCTACTATATGAACCATTAAAATTGTTTACTTTCCTAATATAGCAAGAAATTAAAAAACAAAACTTAGTACATTCTTAAAATATTCGGATATTAAAAAAATATCTGAATAATTCTGAGAAAATTTCATACCATTTTGTATTAATAAGGGTTTTAATTAGTTGAATTAAATATCTTTTCACGCTGCAATTAAACATAAATATAAAAAATCTAACAAATCATATATCATATATGAATAATCATATGTAAATAATTTTATTTAAAACATTCTTGTTAAATACAGGTTTTGTTAAATTGTATGTAATTAGGAAAACAATGAAGTCAAGAATTGCTTTAAAAGGTTGTATTATTTTTACGAATAAAGCATATCCGGTTAACAAAATTATCTGAAAAAAAATTTTCTTCATAGCTGAAGAAGCAAGAATAAAGAGAACGTTGCATCAAAAGCGAAAACAAAAAGCAAATTCGTATAACGCCCACAGAACAAGAAAAAGCTTTTAATATTTTTGCAAAATCATATAAACTGTGAAATGCAAACGTGTAACACCAAGTGATAAAAATACCACCAACACATTTAATGTTAAATGAATACGGGCTACCAGAAAGTCTGTGTCTTTTAAAGGATTAACTTATAGTGAGAATTCATTGTTGAGTTACATTTTCCACTTCATCAAAAATATTTCTATACTCTTTGATTACTGGTTGACCACGTATTCACAAGATAAAGTGCTGGCAATTTTGTCAAAAGCAGGATATATCGAATTCGATATAAGAAATATAAAATGCATAATACAATTTTCTGCTGAGTAAAATGGAAACTTTGAAAGGAATGCATCAGCAGAAGAAAATGTTTCTCGCGATGAAAGCTTCTGAACTGAATTCATACAAAAAATAGTAATGCTCATTTACAGAAGTTCTGAAATTCAAATTTTGTTATAAATGTCCTTTAAACTCATTTTTTTCATTATCTTTAATATCTTGTGTGTATTTGAAGTTCCTCGTAATTACAACAGTTGTACTGTAGATTATTTTATTTAAGTAAGATAAAATTAAAAAGAAGGTTCAGTAATACTTACTTACTTCAGAGAAATATTACGAAGTGTCTTCGATTTTTGTTTTTAGTGAGAAAAGATAGAAGATTTTTTCTTAAAATATTTCGTAGGTTAAATATTCACATAAAAAATTGATCAAAAGTAGTCAAGTTGTTATGAATTTACCTGAAAGTAATTCTTATTTTCGATAAGTGGACTTAGTTCAGGAAAGACTATCAACGCGAATCCAAAAAGTACCGGCAGTCTGGATCGTACAAATATATGTAGGTTATCTGTGCTCGTAACTCACCAGTTTTGGCGTTCCTATCCGCCTCTCTGGCTGCTGTTTATTGTTGCTCGCATCTTTCACTATGTATCTCTCCACCCACTCTTTCATTTTCGTGTTTTGGCCACAGCACGCAAAAATATTCAACATCCTTTTGGGATGAGATACCATTTTCTTCGTTAAGTTATGTTAATTTATTATACTCGTTCAAACTCCAACAGTCACTAATTGAGAAATGTGTGATGATTTTTACGACACTCTTTTCAAGTGCTTTTCATTAATTACATCTGCTCATGGCACTATTCCCATTAAAAAGCAATTAACAGACATGTTTCATTACTAATAATTTATTCCAGAAATCCGTTGCATAACTGATATTTTGATATATTGAAATATGTTGGTCATAACTTTGCGTTGCTTTAAAACTAATTCAATAAAATGCTATTTCAATTACTGCTAAATGATCACCTTTGTATTTCCGGCTTGATTTCATTTATTTTATATCACTGAAACATCATATTGGTGTAAGCACATGTGAATTTTACCTTCGTTAACTATCGTCCGCTGTTTTCAAAATAATGACCCATAAATATGTATGATATTGTTAAAGTGAATGAAACAAAATTTATACATGTGGAAAAATTCGGTATTCAAATGTTCAGATGAAAATAATTGTCCTAATTTTTTATAAAGAATATGTTTTTATTAGGCTTACGGACAATTTTGAATCATTATTTCAAAAAAAATGTAGAATTAAAAATAATATCTTATAAAAAGAACTTTCGTGAGGATCGTAACTATCAAGGATTATCAAATATCGTAACTTGAAATCCTTAAAAATTAACTAATCTGAAGAAGACGACGACTTGGTCGTGCTGTATTCTCCATTTCTAGTTCTCCATTATGAGTTGCATATGCAACTAATAATATTGGAACAGTATGTGATTCCAGTTCTGTTGTCTATTGAAAAACAACTATTGTCAAAACTTGCTGCATTAGCGCAATTTCGATAAGATGTAATTTTTAAATCTGGTGTAACAACAATAAGATATCTTTTAGTCTAGACGCATACACTTCTGATTTGCACTTAGATAAGGTTCCTTCTCTAATTCAGTTCTCGAAATCTGCTTGACTTATAAAACTGTTATTCATAAATATATATATAAATTTTTTTACTTCTAATTTTAAATTAGTTAAATTTAACATTTAATAATACAAAACGGTCAAAATGATTTGTATTTGTATAAAACATTCCTTGAAAATGAAAAAACTGCGCCAAGTACAAAGGACAATCTCATAGAAAGAACACAAATGAGAAATACCAAGTACTACATACGAAATTAATATTTAGTTTTGTTAATCCTAATTAATATTCTTAGTTAAAAACATAGCATAATAATTTGTTTTAGTAACAATTATTTTTCTTAGTCTAATTAAGTATCAAATCTTCAAATACTTGACTGTGAGCTTAATATAGTCACAGCCAAGTATTTGAAGATATATATATTACAAACAAATATATATTAGAATCTCTTGAATTTGTTGTTCTTAGGAAAAGTAAATCTTAATAATTACATTAATTATTAATTTATTTTGGTAAATTGAAAATAAATTGAATGTTTATTTAAATGTTTCCGCCAGGGTAGTAATTCTCACCGCGATAGTCATTGACTTATTCAAAATTATATCAATAATATATAAAAATATTTAAAAATTAAATGAATTAATATAAAAATATAATAATAATTAATAAATACTAAATTTCGTAAAAACTCAAATTTTCAGTGACTATAATTTTGTGCCGAGCGTGCTGGCTCACCCAGTTAAAAATATGCGACTCGCCGACGACTCGATGACGACTCGTTAGCGATTCGTCAGCGATGCTGAATTTGGTGACGCTTCACAAACGACTCGCTGACGACTTACTATCGAATCGTAAAGAAATAAAAAATTCAAACGACTCGCTGACGTATTATTGATGAGTGCCGGACGACTTTCTAACGACTCGTTTGCGACTCAATGAGAACTCGATGAAGACACGATTATGATACGCTAACGACACGAGCACGACTTGCTAAAAATGTGCTGACGACTCGCTAGCGACATGTTGACTACTCATTAACGAGTCAGCTTAAGTTCTTTGTTTTTGTATTATTAATAAGTGTTAAATTACTTACTTTTTGCAATTAAAAATGATAAACATTTTACAAATCAAAGAACTTAAGCTGACTCG
>JABFPJ010005313.1:0-12357 GCA_022817425.1 Gryon sp. ZL-2020
ATTTTAAAAGTTTAGTATACAAAGATTGTATTTTCATTTATTTGAACTATTTTTATTAGTGTTTTTTATGTTATATTTTAAGTGAAAGTCAGGTTTTTTCTTAACTGTCTATTCACTGGTGCAATCAACCTATATTTCTTGCTAACTATATATGATATACCACACTCTAAAAAGTTTCCTCTAACTATTAGAGAAACCCTCTTAAATTTAGCCAATTTTCGTCTTTGAAAATGCATAATTTTAACAACAAATGTTTAAATGTATATAAATACAAAAAAAATGTAGTTTACCTAATAATATCATTTCTGTTACCAGATGGCATCTTATACTACATTATCTGCAAGTAAAATTGTAAAACCATTTGTTTCAACAGATTTCAAGAAGTTTTAACAAATAACATTTGTCTAAATTTGAATTTTTGCATATTTAACATAAAAACTAAGTTATAAATTACACATTTTTTTTCTTATAGTAAATCCGTGTACATATATACATATTTATACTTCCTTTAATCTATAACTTATTGATTTTGAATATATAATACAATTAAATATGCATTGCATCAATTTATTAACATTACAATTAATTATTAATATATTATTAATATTTAAATACAATGAAAATGACATTGACTACAATTTTGCAAACAGTTCAATCATGTTTATACAATAAAAATGAAAATAATAGCCGATTTTTCATATTCAGGTAGTTAAATCAATTTTATCTAAAATTAAATCTCTGAGCCGAGACTATGGATAACATAGCGAAAGGATAAAAGTGGAATTAGCACACTGTTAATGAATATTTTTCACGTTAAACTCGGCATAAAAGTTGCAGAAGAGTAAGAATCTGGATTGTTTTCACGACAGTAAGTTGCTTTCAAAGTTATGTGTCAAAGTGCACAGCACATTCATGTTCTGTCGTTGTACGTCTACACTTTTCAATTACCTACTGCAAAATGACAAATGCAAAGTGAAATTTGAATTAAATTTCAATTGTAAATAGAAATCTAATTTAATGTTTACTTATTCTGAATTGTGAATTTAACATTTAGCAATAATTTGAAAAAAAAAAAAAAAAGAATAGTTACAAAAATAAAGATTACAATTCAACGTTACATGAAATATTAAATTCTGAAAATGCACTGAGCAATTACAGTTAAAACAACGGCAATCTACGTCGGAAAATCGAGCATAAGAAACGAAATAATACGCACACATTTGTATAAAATAAACAATCTCCTACGTTTGGTCTCGTGAATATTTTATTATTAAAGATCAACAAAAGGCACGAGCTCTGTATATGAATTCCAAAATCAACGTTTGCAAAACATTGAATAATGAAGCACACTATTTAGCAAAACATTTGTTCTGTTTGGTGTTCTTATGTGTATGCTTTCACGTGAATAATTGAATTCTTTGACTACTCCCCCCCCCCTTCCTCGCGTTCCGTATTTTCGGGCGTTTATTTTATTCAAGCCGATCAACAACTTAAAAGCCAGACCATTTTATGAACTAAGTGAAACGTATTTGGACGCGATTAACGGCGCTTCCCAACATTATTTTAAAATAAATTTGTCATGACGCCATCAGTTTAGTGGCCAATGAATCATACTCTAACGTCTCTGACATTTTTATGTATATACACACACGCACACACAATCAAACATGCTTATGCGTTTATTAAAGCGTCGTTTTAGCACCGAAATTAAAAAGCAGCGATGCATGACGTTGCTAAAATGCCGTCGACACAGAAGCAAACTTTGCGCATTTATCATTTCTAGATTTTACAATCCGCCAGTTACGCTTGTTTTTTTTTTCTTTTTTTTAATTGTACAAGATCCTTATACAAATTTCATTATTTATTTTTTATCTCTTTTATACTGTATCTCGAATGATACGCTTTGAAAAAATAAATCAAATTTTTAATTTTAAATTAATTACGACGCTTTATCAATGTAAAGAATTACATTATATTCTATTTATATTAAAATATAAAAATATTATTCAAACGCTAACAGAGTTTTAAAGTAAAGGCGCATATATATTAACTCTCTCCTTTTTCATGTAGAATGATTCATCTATATCACTGAGAAATATCTTGCTAAATATGCTATAATAATAACTTTTCTTATTAACTGAGGATATACTTTAAATCTTGAACTTTAATTGCTATATACAGTATTGCACATTTAGTTATTGAAAGTACGATTTATTTTGCTATTTTTCATTTGGGAAAATGCCATTCAGTATTGCATTTAACTATTTTTGTTGTAAAATAATTGACTACTTTTTTATTCGTTTTTTTAACAGTATCACAGCAAACATCCCTTTTTTAATCTAATTATTAAGTTTTTTTTTTAAGACGGCAACAACAACACAAGATTTTTATGTCTTTTATTTTACATTATTAATGAAACTTTAATATATTGTAATACTTGATTATTTAGTTATTTAACGTAATTGATTGTATATATAAGTAGTATACAAATATACAATCGCAAACACTTACATGTATATGCGTATACAATAAGTAAGTGGTTCTTAGTCCTTATATTACTACTCGCGAACATTAGCACCACTTTCGAGAAAGTGCCACGCCACCTAGCGGTCATTAGTTCGATCACATTCAAAATAAAATCTGGAGACAAATCAGTATTACATTATCAAATTAATAAAATTTATAATTTTTAAATACTTTTTTAATTATTTTGAGAAATAATGATTTTTAATTATAAAATAAATGTGATATATTGTTTACATTATTATATTTTATTGTATAAAAAGTCAAACTGTAAACTTAATGAAATATCACTAAAAATCCGATACTGTCTGGCAAATTGATCATATTAAAAAATATGCGATACTGATATTATAAAATATAACATATTTTAAAGTCAATTCTTAAATATTTCAAGTACATCCCTAAAATGCTATAAAGTATTTGCAAACTTTCTATAAAGTTATATTAATCATTTGATTTCTAAAGATTTCTTTTTAATACAAAATTATATAATTTAATTGCAAACTTACATTGATTGATTATGAATAATAATTATAATTCAACTTTGTCTGAATATTGTACAAATGTTTACCATCTGTATATTACATCATTATATAATAATAAAGCTGTAATTTGATATAAATTTCACTAAAAACACGTTGAATTGGATTTGAAAAATTAATATATTATAATGCAGTTGATCATTCATACTGAAAGACGGTGGCATAATATGTTCTTTATTATTGCAATCAACATTCAATATTGAAATGTTAATTGTATATTTTGAAATTAAGATAGATACTCTAGAATTAAATATTTTATGAGATAAACTATATAATTTAAAAAATTTTAATAAAGCTGTTTATTTTACTTAAATGTATTTCTCTTGTTTATTGAGGAAGGTGAAAAATTGATTTACATTTATTGATTTATTTTTCTGTGTACATTTTCACCTGTCTAATTAATTAATAATCTCTTTCAACGGTAAGAATCAACACTCCAAAGTGCATTGAATTGATTATTCAATACCGAAACATCACGTGTTATTAATAACAATAAATATATTTTAGATATCTTTATATGTTAAAAGTAAATATCGTGTGCTGATTTTACTTTTTTGACAGTTGATGTATATACATTTTTATGTTTGATCAATAAATTTCACATGTTTTAGTTGCATGTTATTTATATAGTTTCAAATTTAATTAATGACGATATATGTTGAATGACACTTTTATACTTTTTTTATAATTCTTGTAGTTATTTGTTTACATACGTGTTTATACGTTACATGTTTTATAATTAAAAATATACTTTTCAGTTGGTTTATTTATTAACGTGTCTAAATATTAATAAATTTACTTTTTTTCAAACTAAACTATTTTTATATCTAATTACATTAACACATTAATTACATAACGCTTTATTACATAAAATAAATATAATATAATTATATAAGTATTTTTGCATTAAAGCACTTCGTATATGAATTTGTATTGCATTTTATATTATAATATTTATTTTCAATAGAGTGCATTTTTAGTTAAAAAAATATCACTTTTTGGTATGTATTTTGAATATTTGAATATTTAGAATATTTGAATCTTATCTGCTAAAATTGGTGAAAATTTATTCATTAAATAATATTCAATTTAAACGTCAAAGGGAATGTTGACTTTAGAATAAACAATTCTAAACTTGTTCAATATTTGTGACATTAACAAATCTGCAGTATTGGCATGACAAAACGTTTTCACTTATTCGAATCTAATATACTGAATATAAACATTTTTAACATTGCAAATGATACTTTTTTGTTTCAAACAATGCTAGAACTAAATAATTGTCTTGTGCATTTGTAAGCAGTAATTGAATTATAATCAATGTAATAGTCATTAAGAAATCACCAAAGTTCTGTTCAAATATTGCCCTATAAACTCATATTGTCCAATAATGTGACACAACTATATCGAGAAAATGGCCCAATTTTGAATCAATTTTCTGATACGTTAATTGATTGATTTTGTCTTAATTTATACCACATAAACATTCACAGAACAAAATTGCAAAATTATTTATTTGAATTTGTTCTTAGCTTTATCATCTTAGGATGCGACAATATAATGTTATACTAAAATAATATATTACTTTAATACATTTTTAGAGAATAATATTTAAATATAAAAAAATGTAAAATCTTATTATAATAAATTTTAATATAAATTATTTTAATACACATTTTTAAATAATGTATAAATATTTTGAAGCGTTACAATACAAAATATTGATCAATTTTATGTAATATAAAAACTGGGTTAACATTTTCGAGACGCAGCTGTAACCAAATATTGGTCAATATTCACATACAGAAGGAGTTTGCAACATTAATAAAAAATAAACTTTACTATTAATTATAATTAAAGCTTCTTCATGTTAAAATGTCTTAGTATATCTTATTCATTCAATTATTTACCATTTTAACATCCTTTATTTTTTAATTAAACAAGTATGATTCATATAAAGTTTCTAATATGCAGACTAACAAACTTGTTGGGATTTTATCTCTTAGGGCGACCCCACTTCAGAAAATGACGTTTTTCGACAAAATTTTCGATTTTTGTTTTTTTGCATAAAATAGTTCCCTGAACTGTCCTTTATATGTAGTCAAAAGGAGAAGATCGTAAACATCTTTTTTTTTATTATCGATTCCGCGATCATGAACGCGTAAGGAAAAGTGATGTTCGGAGCAGCGAGATGAGTCGTTTTGAACGAAAACAGTTAAAGCGCGCCAAAACCGCCGAAGAACGAAAAAAACAAAAGAAAGAGGGTCCCACGTATGGTCCAGGCATTGATATTGTGTGAAAATGTATTTTTCCGACGTTTTTATATGTGTAAACTTGAAAAAAACAGTAGTAAAACTTTAAATCGTTATAACTTGGAACTTTATTTTTCATATTTTTACAATTTCAAATGAGCACAGTGTGACAGGATTTCAACCGATTTTAAAGTTTGATAGCTCAAAATGCTCAGTAAACCTTACTCTACAAATGTTTGACAGTTGTTTGATTTTTTGTTTTAAACAAAAGTTATAACATTTTGAATTCGACTAAAATAGCAAAAATACCCTATTTTCAATCTTTCTTGGTTTACTAATATAAAATGTGAACAATCATAACTTTTGAACAAAAACAAAAATCAAAAATCCGTCTTACAAATTTTTAGAGGAAGGTTCACTGAGTAATTTAAGATGTTAAACTTTCAAATTGGTTGAAATCGTATCGCGATTTCAACCAATCAATCAATCACGCGTGCTCATCCGGAAATGGCCCATTTCTGACCTATTATTCTTTGTTATTTAAACAATTAGCAACAAATTACAATTTTAACACTAGATATGTATTCAGAATATCAAATACTACATCTATGCCAAAATTTTAGAATGATCCGTTCAGTACTTTCGGATTAAGCCATTTTTAAGCGGGGTCCCCTTAAATTGTGCTTTTCCATTACTTGGTTTAATTATATGAGAATTCGCTATATACATTGCCTTGTTAAAGATTTACGATACATTTTAGTAGAAAATCTGTCCTTCAAGAAAGCTATGAAATTTGCAAAATAAATTGCATATCAAAAGCAATAGAATTTCATATATTATTATACATTACAGTGCAATCGCGATAGTCCAGACACTAGATATTTCGACACTTTCAGTAATCCGACACCTTTTTCTGAGACAATTGACCCGCCAATTTTCCACTATTTTTTGTCACCAATAATAATTTGATATGAAATTAATTAGTTCTGTTATTGTTTATGTGAGTGACGCATGTTTCATATTTCTGAATATTTCACCAATTTTGGCATCGAAAAATTCAATAAGGTAATTATGTTGGCGAATATTTGAGTAAACTCTATGTTCAAAAAAAGTAACTTTAGATGATTATTTTTAGTTCTTATTTTTTGTCATTGATCATTTGATCAAGTTTTCTGTTTTCTTATATTGTATTTTATGTTTTGATATAATTGAATGCAAAATTCAAATGAATGGATATTTTTATTAATATTAGAAGTATTTGTATTATTTAACCTCTGTGTTTGGTGGTCATTTTTCCATGTACCTTCGGTAATCCGGAATGTTTGATAATCCGACAAACTGTCGGTCCCACACTTGTCGGATTATCGCGATTGCACTATATTTTTAATTCATTAAAAGTTCAGTTTTCATACAAAATTAAGGAAAATTATGAATATCATTCATGTTTGCAAAAAATTTCAAGAAATTGTATGCATTCGCATAAGCTATCGATTTTTCATATATTTGATTTTATGAAACTTATTTATATGTACTGTACAATATTTTCTTGTACATCCGTATGTTTATTTTAATGAATGTTCATATTATTTCATAAAGCTTTGTTGTTCATTAACTTATTTAAGTACCTTGTTATATGATTTTTATAGAAACACATGCATTAAATATTAATGTTAAAAATCATATGAAAACTATATAAAATTTGATAGAATTACTTCCATTAATGTTTCTTAATGAGGAATATAGCATATCTTATTTTATTGCGAAGGTTCAATAACTCAATTGATGCAGTATTTGAAGTAAACTATTTTTCGCAAATTAATGATGTTGTTTAATCTTCATATTCTTTTACGAAAAGTTTGTGTTAAATCATTACGAATATAATGAACAATAATTTCTGAAAAGTCATAACTCTAATATAAAACGTTTGTTTTTGTTAAGATTTCTCTTAAATTATTAACGAAAATGTCTAATATATAACCGTCAAATCTTATAAGCAATCATCAAAACAATTTGTTATCAGAATTATGAATGAATTTTGCATCTAACCTTAACAATAGTCTCACTAAAATGTCTAACAAATGGTGTTCTATTTGCAGCAGAACATTTCTTTTAAGTCGTGCTCGCGAGACTCGGGACACGGTGGTTCCGAACAGGAGGACTCCCCGCGGACGCATAGCACGATGACACTGCAAGGCTACTCGGGTGAACGACGACGTGAGCGGCGCGCCGACGATGTCGCCGGTGTGGGAACTGGGGCGGTCGCACGGGGGACCAGCAGACGTGCGGCCTCGCCGTTCAATCACACCTACACGGAGATTCGGGACGGCCGACACCAGCACCAGCTGCACTCGCATCATCATCCCCATCTGCATTTATCGCGCGCCTTGGTAGGCGAGGACGACCCCGTCTACGAGGAAATCGAGCGCAATGCCGTGTCCGGTGGCGCCGGTGTTGGTGAGATTCAAGTTTCCGACATGTCGGACGAAGACGGACGACGACAGAGTGACATGAGCCGACAGTCATCGCGAAGTTACAGCGATGCTCGACCGCTCATTCCTTATTCGCCAGCGAATGAGCGCAGCTTGGGCCAGTACGGACAAGTGCCACCAAGTTCCGAGTGTTACGATCCGCTCGAGCAGGATCGTGTAATCAACGCCTGCTGGGAAAAATTCAGGCGGCAACCCAGGTACGAGATGGGCGAGCTGTCGCGGAGCTACGGCCTGCCTCCACAGGACCACACCAGAACTGTTGCTGTTCTCGATGGACAAACCGTCGTTTGCCATCTGCAGCCCCAGACGGACATGTACACGGGTCGAGGTGTACCCCCACCCTCTTACAGCGAGTGTTAGGGACAGATGGCGCGCGCGGCCGTAGAGGTCGCTGCGACTGCGACCACGACCGCGACCGCGTTACTTATCACGTACTCTTAAAGCAAACTCTATTCAAAACACCTTGTTTGCCATTTAATGCAGAAAAAGCCCATTTTCAAACAATCGTACGTATTTTTAATTATCTTTTTTGTGGAAATTTTTCATCCCGAAAGACAGTGCAACAAAGTTAACTTTTTTACACTGAGTGCGACAACCTAAGGTTAGAAAAGTTGACTTTTGTGCACGAATGCACAATAATATATTACGCAACAAGGGAGATGAGATCTCGAGGAGACCCCTGCGGTTACAAACCTCGCCTTCGGCTCGGCTTGTAAACTCCGCTCGGGAAAACGAATTTCCGATCATCTCCCATGTTGCGTACTATATTTTTCGTTACGAGGGAGGAAAAAAAGCCATTTTCCTAAATCTCCCTAGGGAGGAAAATGGCATTTTCCCTCCCCGAGTGACGAAAAAGCCATTTCCTAAATCTCCCTAGGGAGGAAATGGCATTTCCCTCCCCGAGTAACGAAAAATTACTTTTTACTGCACTGTTCTTCAGAATGAAAACAATTATTCTTTTATACAAATGTATAAAAACTCTTGTATTCAAATATTATGATATTTTACTTCAAAATCTATCATTTTGGTTGTAATTATATTAATTTAATTCATTGATTCTTGAAATAAACTTTTGCTATCGACTTTTGATGTTGCCACTGCAGTTTTTTGCAATACCAATGCAAATTCAGCATTTTATACGATTCTATTTGACATTTTATAACTGAAAATTATTATTTTTTTAAATTATTAAATATAAATATTAATTGAAAAGTTAGTATTATATTATATATGGATCGCAAATTTGGTTTATATTTAACTGATAAAATATTTCAGTATAAAAAAGAGAATATCGTCTGCTATTCATTATTCAAATGTTGTTCGATTTGTTAGAAAATGGCATACATTACACAAAATTAAATACGTACAATTATTTATTATTTTTCTTTTATTTTATAAAAAAGAAGAAGTACAAGCAGTTCTCCATATATTTAAACTTCTTGACATCTCAATGTACAATGTCCACAAATAAAATAATTAAATGACGATCGAAGCACAGTCAATTCAACATAAAATGAAAATCCATAACGTTAGTAAAGTTGATGTTTAAAATTCTGCTGATATTTTTCTACAGCATGAGTCAAACAAATAAAAGATAAACAATCGAATCAATCAACGTGTGAATCAGTAACGCGGTCCAAGTACAAGGTGGGACAAAAGTTAGATACGATAATTTGACTTTCAATAAACACCTTTTTATAGTATTATTCTGACATGTTCAATTAATATTTGAATCAGTATCGATCAAATCAAAAAGTTCAATTTAATTATTATAATTTTTGTTGCAAAATTTAAATGGAAAAAACTTTGAAAAAATAGAAAAAATGTGAATTGAAAAAAATGTCGACTTTCGTCCTGCAACATCGTGCCTCTAACCAGGGCGCTCGTCTAGCTCAACGCGAAGATTTCGCAAATGGACCTCAGCCATAGAAGCGGTCGCGCACGACGCCAATCCGTGTTTTTTCGCGGGTCGAAAATACGACTGTCGTGCACGAATACGCAAGATTTTAGCCGGTCCGAGTGTGCGTGATTTCGATATTCGTGCGTATGTGTACGTGGATTAATTTGCGAAATTGAATGAAAAAGAACGAAAGAAAGAGAGAGAGATTAGATAAAAGCGTGTCTCTGTGATTAAAGTACTGAATCCTGTATCATACAATTTACAAATAAAACTGCTCTCCTATTCCGACAACAAAAACTCATGCCGTGCGCTTCGCTCACACTCTTTTGCGTCTTAAAAATCAAATTTTAATGCTTCGATCGATTTACAACAAAATATTTTGCTTCTTTTTATTTTAAGGAGAAATAAATTATTGTAACAGAAAATTTAATTTCGATAAAACATTCAATCTTTAATGCAGTTTTTTATTAAATTAAAAAAGAAAGAATAACGATATTAAAAGATAGAAAAACAATATTAAAAAGTTACTGTCGTTTGATTACCATAAAGTGTTTGTTTCATTTATGGAAAATACTGTGAATAGTAAATTGATAAAAAAATTTTTATTCAAAATTTAATCTAAAACAATTCAATGTCTTTTTAATATATCAATATAATTTAATCTATAGATTTTAATAAATTGTTTTGTGTAAAAATAGTAATATGTAAATTGTTAAATATGAATAAACAACAAAAGAAAACGTGAATCAGAAAAAGAACAAACAATCTAATAAAAAATTCTAACATATGATATAACAAAACTAATACAACTATAATATTTTTTTTAATCTTATCATATTTAATGATATATTTCCTCATATAATTACATTCTAACTCATTATTATTGTATTAATATATTATTTAATATTACATGGAAAATAGTTTTGCGCAACAGTTGCCCGAATTCATGGTACAACTTCTCAACATAAAATTAGACGAAAGGTTACTCTGATTCGGAGTAATAGTCACCCCGAATTGGTAGAACTATTGCTCTAAAAGAGTAACTGTTACCCCGAATCAGAGCAATCGTTCATTCAAATCGTATGTTGAACAGTTGTACCATGATTTTGGGCAACTATTGCCCAAAACTATTTTCCGTGTACTTTCTTTATTATACAACAAATATTTAATCATCAGTAAAATAAGTAAAATAAGAAAAAGGCGCAAAGCTGAAGAAATATTTTTATATGTACCAAATAAAGTCAGCATTGTCGTTAATGTTGTAAATGGAACGAACTGCATTCAAATTTTGTTCTTATGACTAAAAAAAGAAGACTTGTTTTAAATTTTCTTTTTCACGTCATTAGGAATTGACTCGAATCGCAACGGTATATCATTAATATTTAAGATTGATAGTCACACATTTGGGAGTAAAAGAAGTTGAATCGTTGATGTCTTTTCCCTCGCGGATGCGCATTTCTGTATCCGGAAATGTCGCGATGAACAATCGTTTCAAGCCAAGCTCGCTGTCCTGATTAACGAAACGTCACGTAACGATTTTTGACGTTTTCAAAAAAGTAAGTAACACGAAACAGTTTTGCAAACTTGAGACTGAAGAAATTACACATTCAAATACAACATATATGTACGATTCGATCGAACATTGTTGCTTTGTGCTATCATTATTGAAGGCACTTTTGTAGATAGCTGTATATTTATAATGCAATTAATTCGATTATTCATCTATATTAGACTTATTTATTAAAAACGGTTTAGCTTTTTGCGTGATTAATTTAACGGGAAAAATATTTTTTTTTAAATAATTAATTGTACATTTAAGTGTCGTCGTGTTCTGTAAATAAACGGGCAATCTGGGAACGATTTTGATGGTTTAGTCGCACAAAGAAATACGCATCAGAAATACAATTAATTGTTTCAATTTTAACACATTAAACTCTGCTGTATTTATATTAATACATTATGATAAAAAGTACTTCAAATAATGTAAAATCGTTCCCTGCAATCGAGTCGAAATTTCACTTCGATCAGTTTCAATTTGAACTTTGAACAAATTCTGGACAGCGAGATTTGTGTTAGTTTGTGGCATTTTTCTTTATTACATTCATTTTTATATTATTTACAGGGACAAATAAAATAAAATTCGACCCTCGACTTTTGCGAAACCGTTAACCTTTTTTCTTCTTCTTTTCTCTTAAATTAAATTATTCTTAATTTTACAGAGAAAAGAGAAATAGAAAAAGAAATCCTTAAAGAACAAAAATCGAGATGAAAACGGCTTCGCATTAACGTCGAAATTACGCGTTTAGTTGTTCGCCGCCGAAATACAAATGTAAAATAATTCGATTGTTCCTTGTCGCAACGCCTGTTTCTATTTATTGAATTGTGCACAGCGTCCTTTTTTCCCTCGTCTCGTTTGTGTGCGATGCTTTCAACGTAGAATTGTTATAGCGCAGAAAAGACGTGGCGTCACGATGAAGGAACACTTTCCAATGAATAAAAAAAAAATAACGTAACAATAACAAAATAACGAAATGTATAATATTTCGAGCGACGACGCGTTAATTTTGGAGTCAATGTTCAGAGTCATGTTGAAATTGTTAACACTGCCATTTTGCAAAAAAAAAAAAAAAAAAAAAAAAAAAAAAAAAATA
>JABFPJ010005314.1:0-12357 GCA_022817425.1 Gryon sp. ZL-2020
GGTTGTGAGGAAGTGGTTTGAAGTTTATTTTCGAGGTTGTGCGTAGGTTCTCAAGAGCTTCGCAGACAATGTTTTAAATAAGGTCAAATATGGTCCAATTGAGGACAAATATGGTCCCAATAAAGACTATATTTGTGAAGCTTTTTTCTATTTTAGGTGGCCTTATTAAAGCCAAATATGGTTATTAGAAGGTCAAATATAGCCCCAATAAGGCTGAAAGTGGTTCCAACAAGGCATCCTGATTATTAAATCCGCCTATTATACTTATGTCACGCCAGGCATTCATATGGCCTCACCGAAATTTTGTATCATGATATTCCACTGCAAAACCCAATCAAAGTCAAGTTTAGCCACGTCATGGTTAACGTGGATTGTCCTACCGGGCGCTGACCAGGTAACCATGCCGTAGCCATACCTTGATTCTTTGTAGTCGTTATACACGTGTTTTTTCCAAATTTGAAAATGTGGATGTCCTATTAGGGCCATATTTGGCCCCTATAAGGACATCCATTTGTCGAAAGAAGTGTAAAAAAATGTAGAGAATATAGCCCTAGGCCACAAAAGTGTTATCAGCTGTATATTTTCACGATGTATACATTTGATGTTGAGAAAAAAAAATTTCTCAAAAGTCACAGCTTCATCACTTCGAGGGAGGGGTGTTATAGGGATGCCATAAGGAATTCATTGGCAGATCATAGGGGTTATAGGAGATTCATAGGGCGGTAATAGGTAGCCCTTAGAGGATCCATAGAAATATCTCGGGTGGAACCAGGGATTCAGTCAGGATTCATATACGGTCATAGGAAGGGGGTCACAGGGTTTCGCCCGGGCGAAGCCGGGGCTTCAGCTAGTATATATATATCAGAAAATATATTTTGTACAGTAAAGATATGGCGTATGACGTCAACAACTGGTACGTTTCAAATGTCAATTTTGAAATATATAAGTTTCAGAATTACATAAATATACTTGAAAAATAAACATTTGACAAATATAAATTTTACAAATCTACATTCTACAAATCTACATTTTACAAATTTACATTTTACGAATCTAAATCTTACAAATCTTAATTTTAAATATGAGCACTCCACAAATCTACGTTCTACCATTCTATATTTTATAAATCTACATTTCAGAAATCAGCATTTTATAAATTTAACTTTTTTTGTTTGATCAATTTTGATCAATTTATGTTCTTTTATATTTTTTAGTATGACTTTTATCATGTTTGAATAAATCACTCTTAATTTTTGTTTTATAATTAAAAGTGATTATTTGCAATTTTTGTCAATATTAAAAGGTATCTTCGACTTACTATTAAATGATTATAAGTATAAATTTACAGTTGGTCTTTTATTCCTTTTCAAATAAAATTAGGCATTATTATTATTTCGCTATATTATAAAATTAATATTATAATAATTTACAAATTTTACTTTCATGAAACTTGCAACTAAACATTTTTTCTCTAAATATGTAGGTAAAGTAAAATTTTCGATTTTAATCTAACATTAACATTTATTTGTTTAATTATAATTTGGATACTTTTAGATACGTTTCCATTTTTTAAACATTATATTAAGTCAATGAAAGTATTATTCATATATTTTTATTTGCCAAATTATTCATTAAATCAATCTGACTTTACCATTTTTTATCTACATAATATTTCATTTCTGTAAGTATTGCTTTCATATTTATGCCAATGAATTATTTTATTTTTCCGAATGACTGCGTGCCCTCAGTACTCTTTCAGACAACTCACTAGTTTAGCAATATCATCGGTTTGCTCATCATTGATGATGAGATTTGTTCCTCAAAATATTGGATTCAATGCGATATCGCGGGACGATTACATCAATATGCATGTAACCGAGTTTGCTAACGAACTCTACAACCCAAATCCAGCTGATAAAAAAGCAATTGCTTGTATTGATGGCACTTATTCCTACATCAACAAAAGTACTAACTTTCGTGCTTCACGACAATCTTTTTGTCTTCATAAAGGTCGTCACTTAGTTAAACCTGCACTGATCGTTGCGCCAGATGATTATATACTTGCTATACATGGTTCATACTTTTCTGATTCAAGGAATAATGATGCTCGAATGCTCATTAACAAATTCGAAAATGACAATAATGTTATGTCAGAATGGTTGAAAGAGGGTGACATTTTTATTGTTGATCGTGATTATCGTGATGCTGAAGCATACCTTCGAGATATCGGAATCAACGTCAAAATGCCACGGCTCTTGCAGGGAAAAGCACAATTCAACACCGAGGAAACAAACGAATCTCGCTTAGTGACAAAAACTAGATGGGTTATCGAAACTCAAAACGGACATTTCAAGAGAATTTTCAAGTTCTTCAGTAATGTGATATTTATGCCTCATGTTGATAATCTGAGGGAGTTTTATTTGATTGCTGAAGCGATGATTAACAAATATTTTCCCCTCGTAATCGTGCAAGGCGCTGACGAAGTACTTGCTCGAAGAATGTTAGAGAGAAGCCGTGAATCGAATGTTGTCCAAGCAAGAGTTGAAGTTGACAATCTGTGCAGAAGAAATGCACAATGGACGCGCCTAAATGCTGACGATGTGCCTCTGTTTCCACGGCTTTCATTAGATTATTTAAGAAATCTAACTTTTGGGACGTATCAGGTTCGATTGAGCTCATCTTATATTCAAGATAAACTGCAACATGACGACAATGAAGAGTATCAACTCGACCAGAACATTATAGACCCTTCTTTTCTGCGAATAAGGGTTTATTCTCGGTTCCGTAATAACCCCAAGTATCAGATTTTTGTATCTTACAATAATGTTAACGATGTACAGCAAGCACAGGAACGTCTTGAAGAAGAGCTGATTAATGGATATTATTGTACGTGCAATCTGGTGCTCGAACTCTCGGAACATGTGCACATGTAGCGAGTGTTTTGTGGTACTTAGGCTATGTCAGACATACAGAAAATTTTCATTATCCTTCAACTGCCTTGATAGAAAATGTTCAAGATGCAGCTCATCGACCACCTCAAAGAGATCTCAATATTTGAGATGTTGTCAATGTTGAAGTAGTGAACTAAAAAAGTATCACCCCGACGTGAGAGGCAAGGGGACTCATGATAATCAAGCACCCCGACGAGAGAGGCAATCGAGCACTTCGATAAAAAAGTGAAAATAAGTCAAGATCATCGAACACCTCGACATCACATTCTCAAATATCGACGAAAAAAGGGTTTCAAAAGAAGGGAGAAACCGCAGAGAGAAAAGGGATGTGCGTACTGCAAAAGTCAACGGGACTTATGACAAAAACCCATGAAAATATAAAAACTGACTTTTTCCCGAATTGAGATTTTCAAAACGGCCGAAACTCAAAAAGTATGAGGATTCGAGCTTCATGCCGATGATGACTTTTAATCAGCTCGACTTCCTCTACAACATACTAAAATTTCAGGTGATTTGACTGAGGGCCAATTCCCCTTTGATTTGTGCGGGGTTCTTTTTTTTAATAATAAATGTCTAATATACCAAAATACGCAAAGATTGTCCCTGAATCATGTCTGAAAATTCTTCCTGAACATGTTCCAGTGCTGTGGTAGATGTATTACAAGCTTCTCTGGTTTTTAACAGAAATTAGCTTGCATTCCATTTTTGTTGTTGTAGCTGTTGTCTTAATCTTTAATCTTCTGCAACTATAATATTTGTTACATTGATTAAGTTGCATATTTAATTGCATATTTGTTTTCGTCACACGGTGACAGAAAATGCAGTTTCCATCTCTAGGGCAACTGCATTTCATTAGACATTTTAATATTTATGAAAAGTTGTATTCTTATTTTATAAACATAATTAAATTTATTATATAATATATATATATTATATTTTATAATATATATTTTTAATATTATATTATATAATATAATAATTTAATTGTAAAATATTCCGATCACCGAAACCCAGAAAATTTTATTCATTTTCATGTATCATTGAGAACAATAATCTAATGCATTATGCATAAATAAAATTTGATTTAAAAATGCATGATAAACAAGTGATGACAAAACATGGAATGAAAAAAAAAATTGATGATACAGCATTTAATAAAAAAAGGGAAACTTCCGATCATCTTCGTGGATAGTGTTCATAGTTTTCTAAGAATTTTGCTGACGCTCAAACATTGACATTAACGTATCAAGACAAACGGTAGTTTGTCGACGCCAAGATACGCAGAACAATTTAAAAAATAAAATGTTTTTCTTTTAATGGCGTATATATATGGCGGTATGACGACGACAGCCACCAAGTTCATTACGCTGGCCAGTTCACTTGAAAATTTGTTTCACATTTTTCATCACCCCTGTTATATTTAACTGATAGTTCTTTACTTAAAATGTTAATTAAATCGTGTACTTTAATTTGAATATATTTTTTTAGTATTATAATCTCTCTTTAATACTTTTTTTTCGTTTTTTGTCTAAAAACGTCATTTTTGCATTCTTCCAACCAATTCCTGGAACTGGTCTTTTCAAGTCTCACTGGTGATCCGCAAGAGCGCTCTAGTTTACGGTTCACGTTATTCCCGTCATCATTCATTAATTAATCAAGTATTTATTATATGTTTATTTTTTGTAATTATTATATATAATGAAAATATAATTTGTATATATATACATATATATATATATATTATCACCTGGTGCACCGTGCTTGCACCAGGATGATGCCGCAAACAATCTATTAATTTTCAACAATCTATCAAACAGATTGTCGAGCGAGCGTTCGCCGATTCGCGCGGATATCGAATCGACACGGACAATTTAACATAAATCTAAGATTTGACTTACAACTATCGTTGTCCTGGTTGCACGCCACTTGATTCACCTCGTGCTGTCTCTCTCGCTCTCGTTGCCGCATCCACTTTCTCGCTCAACGCTTTTCTCACGCGCGCATTTTCGGGCTTTCTTTTTGGGAGCGATCTTGGGGTTGTTAAAGGGGGTGGTACCACCTGGTTTGTTTTATAAGGGGGAAAATCGCACTTTATACTCGCTTACTGGGGGGGGGGGCTTCAAAAAAGAGATTCGCGAACTCGCGAATCTCTTTTTTCTTTACGAAAAAACTTTCGGCGGTCTTTCGCTTTCTGTGAGGCGAAACGCAAACTGGGCTTTAAATTTTAAAGCCCACCGGTCTTTTCAAAATTCAATATATATTACTAAAAAATTAAATAAATTAATGATTATAATTAATGAATAGTAAATTTTAATGAATAGCGTAAATAACGTGAACCGTAAAGTAGAGCCCTCTTGCGGATCACCAGTGAGACTTAAAAAGACCAATTCCAGGAATTGGTTAGAAGAATGCAAAAATGACATATTTAAACAAAAAGCGAAAAAAAGTAATAAGGAGAGATTATATTGCTAAATATATATATATATATATATATATATATATATATATATCATTTATAAAAAAATTAGAAAAATTTAGAAAAATTGAAACGAATATTTTAATTTATTTATTTAATAAAATCTTTGTACTTGTTTAAAGTATTCTTTTGGAATGTATTTTATGGTTTATAGTTTAGGGGAAAAGGAGTGCTATAGAAACCTTGGCTCGTACATTTTTTACCTTTCTAAGGTATTTTTTAGTTGTTGAATAATGTATAAGTTTAAAGTATTCTTTTGGTTTTGAATTTGGTCTGTTTTGCAGCGAAAATAATTTAAATATAATTTTAATGTTGAATTTGATCTGTTTTGCTCGCCAAATAATTTAATTATTATTTAAAATTTGAGTTTGTTCTATTTTGCTGCCAAAATAATTTAAGGCGACGGCGTCGGCAATGGCCGTGAAAAAATTTTGCGAAAAAAATTGTTCAAATAAAGTTTTCAATCGAAATCGTAAAAAACTGAATTATTAAACATTACAAGTCTTACGAAAAATTCATAAAATTTTCGTATATTTGGGTTGTCATATCTCGACAAAATTTCAACCAATTTTATTTTTTTAAGATGATATTTTTATCTCCGAGGCAGCCGCAATGTCAAAAAAAACAATTTTGTATTTCGAAACAAAAATAAAATAGATCTGATATCATGAATATCGGATAATCCGATAAAAGAATAATATGTAGTAGTGTCTCGCTTTGTACTTGGCGCGAGACATTACCGTGTTTCTTGATAGTTTGTATTTATTTTGAATAATTTTGTGATATAAACATACCTTTCTCTTTCCCACGTTGATCATATTCTTTGTCTTTTTATTTAAAATGCTATCAGTTTGCAGTCCATTATTTTGAACTTCGATGTTAGCTAAACTAAAGTCTTCGAAAATTGGAATATCTTCCTATGCTATTTCTTAAATTGTAGCATCTTTGTTTGCTACAATTTGAAGTTTCACTTTACTCTTATCATTGACTTCATCCTCTTCTTCTGAGTCACATTAACATTTTACGTTTTCGTCATAATATTGCACCAAAAGATACTAATTTTTCAAGCGATCTTTCAAATTGTCATCGTTTGAACACATCGAAAGAAAAAATGATTTTATTTTTTTTAAATTCGAATCTTTTCCATCAGAACAAATTTTTATTTTTTTTTTGCGATGTTCTTGGAATAAGCAATATATAATTTTGAGGCCCATTTTTATAATGATAAATCATAAAGAATTAAAAAAATTTTTTAAATTAATAAATTAGATTAAATAAAAAGAGAAACATGATGTTTCAATCACCATGTTTATACTTAACTGTGAAAACATGTTTTGTAACTTACAAGCTATAACACTTGTTGTCATGTAAAATTTTCATGACAACAATTACCAGCCAGGGATGCTAATCACTCATTTTTTTCATCATTCATTGACGTAAAAATGACCAATAATGAAATAATGATTACTGAAAATATGTCATTTTCTAATAATATAAAAACAATCACTGAAAATATTTTATTGATTTATTAAAAAAAATTATCACTGAATTATTTTATTGATTGAACACAAAAAAAATATTACTGAAAATTTTGTTCTGGCCATTAATAAAAAAATAATCACTGGATAAATTTTATTTGTCAATAACAAAAAAATAATCATTGAAAATATTTCATTAATCAATAAAGAAAAAATAATTACTACAAATATTTTATTAATCAGTTAAAAATAAATTAATATTAAAAATATTTCATTGAATAATAACAAGAAAATGGTCTCTAAAAATATTTTATCGAACAATAGCACAAAAACAATCACTGAAAATATTTCATTGGCCAATAATCAAAAAAATAGTCTCTGGAAATATCTCATTTAATAATAAAGTAAAAATTATCTATGAAAAGATTTCGTTGACCAGTAACAAATTAATAATAACTGAAAAACTTTTGCTAATAAATAAAATAAAATTGGTAACTGAAAACAATTTTTTAAATAATAAAGAAGTGATAGTTATTGCTAAATTATCATTGATTAATAAAATACAGAATTGTTATCAACAAGCTTTAATCAAGCAATAACATTATTGTCATCATTGAAATATTTTCACTGGCTAATGATGGCCTCCTGGTTAACGAAAATATTACATCTACAAATAATGTGTCACTAAGTACTGATAAATTTTTATTGATTAATAACTAAAAATGGGCCAATAATTTTACGTAATTTTTGGGGAATGAATTATTGAACACTGAAAAGGTTTAGTTAGATAATTAGAATAATCAGTGATTAAATTGAAATCCATAGTTGTCACTAAATTGTATTATATTGGTTGGGCATTTAAACGTGAATAAAATAATTGATTGTATACTTACTAACTTATAAATTTGTATAATGAGATGTTTTAAGAGTCAATCAAAATTCCAACAAATTTACATTCATGAACCTCTACAGGCCCAATTGAGGCCACCTTATCAGAAATATAAAATGATTAGGCCAAAAATTGGCCAAATCATGGTTATCAATAATGATCAGCATTTTGCTTGTATTTCAGACTGATACTTCATTGTTATACAGTAATATGTAAAATAATTTCTGTATAACACTTTAAAAATTCGAATGGTACCCTATATTTTTTATTGCAGATTCAGAATCTAAACTAAAAAATAAGAAACTTTTATCCTAAACATTTATTAAAATTTATTATAGATGGCGCTGTAATAGCGTCATACATTTAATCCCCCCTTATTTTCTTAGAAATTACCAAAAATCAAAAATTTTGAAAAATTATCAAAAACAGAAGCTCGTTTTTCTTCAAAAACTTTATGAAAATACAAGTGATTCTTTTCGCCTACTAAATTGATACAAACTAAATTGATACTATTAAATTATACAGAAACGATTCTGAGGGCAATTTTGAAATTTTTTAATAAGCTACTAGATTTTGTATGCAGATTAAATTTTGCACGAAAATATTTATTTCTTATAAGTTTTTTCCAGTTTTTTGTTTCTGTAATCGGTCTAACCTCCCGTACCCGGGTGGTACGGGTGGTTTGGAACACCCTGTATACATACTAAGGTGCAGCTTAGGCCAACATTTTATAAATAAAAGACAATATAACCATATTGTCTTTTATTTATAAAATAAAATAAAAGACAATATGGTTATTTGTCTTTTATTGACCACCCGGGTACGGGAGGTTTGGAACACCCTGTTCCACATACATACTAAGGTGCAGCTTAGGCCAACATTTTATAAATAAAAGACAATAGGGTCAAAAATGACCGAATTATAATTATCAAATATGGCCAATCATTTGCTTTAAACAATCATTATACGACAAATTGTACCTTACAAATGACTTTATCACCATCACAGTTTATCTGTGAGCCTTTTATGGCATAGTTACGGCCAATAAGTTACTACTACAAGGGAATGAGAGCTAAATATGGACAAAATATATCTATCAGTTATTTTGTTATTCATTTATATTAACATGGATATTATATGATAGTTTTATGTATCTGTGAGCCTGCAGTGTCATTATTATGGCCAATTTTTTACTACTACGACCTAATAAGGCTGAAACAAGGCTTATGAGATGGGATGCTTACGAGATGCTTACAGAATGCTTATGAGAAGATCACGGGATGCTTATAAGAAGTTTATGGGATGCTTATGTGATGGTAATGAGATGCTTATAGGATGCTTATGAGATATTCATTCGTTAGGTTTTTATGGAATGCGTATGCAATAATTATGGGATAATTATGAGATGTTGATATTAAGCATATGGGAAGCTAATAAGAAGCTTATTGGAAGTTAATGAGACTATTGTTGAATCTAATAAGTTTATAATCAATGTATTGACAGTTTTTCGAATGTATATGAGACCTTAATATAAAGGTATGATAAATACATCATTCTTTTATAAGTCAAAAAATAAACTAATATAAGAAATAAAAATTCAGATAAACTGAAAAGTAAAGGCCTAATACTAAAAATTCTAAAATATCAAAAACAATGACGTCTACAACATATTCATCTTTCTGAATTCAAATATTATATTTACTATAATATCTAAAGTAGGATCTTATTTTAATTCAAACCTTATTGAAGCAAAATTAGAAAACAATCTTTAGAATAAATATGGTTGTTATGGCACATTTGGTATAAAAACTTGTCTTTGTGAGAAAATTTAGTTTTGTAGTTGTCTATCGACTTTCATCTAAAAAATGTATTATTGTATTGCATTGCGTAAAACTCAAGTCGTGTCACATCTGTTGTGCACATTTGGGCCTTTATGGCATCGAGCGTCCAGCGGCCCGGACCGCGTCATAAATAAGAAAAAAGTGTCAAATTTATCGCGCAACGCGATACTTACACAATGTTTCTAAGTTTATGACCCTTTTCCTCTATTTCCCTTATTGTTTAGTGAAAATCTCCCACCCTTTTTGGGACTGTCCGGAAGAAATCTTTGTTTCTCGATGTACATCTTTCGGACAGTCTCAATTTGGTTGCAACAGCGAGCAATAGTCGAGTATCGCTCTTCTTGTACCATTTTGAATAAATTTAAGAGGTTTTGCCACTTTGGCTTTTTCCTCGCGCTTAGCGCAAAATCGTTGTTTTACTTAACACTTTTACCTTTAAAGCTGGGACTTATGTGCCCGAAAAAATCGGGCCAAGTAAGGGCCAGCCAATTTTAAATAATTATCACATTTCATAACATAAACTAAGAATATAATTTCCGATTTATGTTTTATTAATGGTGTAAGAAACATTAAAGTATGGTATAATAATAATTGGATAAGACAAAATCGAGTATGGTGTATTAATGGTGTAAGAAAGGTTTAGAAAAACACGCACAGGGTTATACTCAATTTGTAAATTTTTCACTTCATATACATCTAAATACCACCTTACACTATAAATAATTATATGTAAAAAGGTGTAAATGTGGTTAAAGCAGGTGGCATTAGAACAGTACAACAAGGTAATTTTGGTGTAAACAAGGTTAACATCAATAAAAAAATTCAGTTATGGTGTAAATTTTGCCGCTTTTAGACGTTATTTACACCAAAATTTGTGGTATAAATTGTAGTGTAATTCTCAACGTCAGGGTTATTGCTTTGTTTTTGTTCCGAAGCATAAGAAACATAAATAACTATACATTATTAAGCAATTAAAATTATTCACTAATTCAACGAATTCAACAACAGAATTAGTTATATTATTGTAACAATACAACTTACAACATAAAATGCATTCAAAGAGTAGTAATCATATTTACAATTGTCATTGGAGTTTTTGAACACGTGTTTACAAGTATCACTAGCAATACAACTTATATTGTTTTTGAAGTTTTTTTTCGAATGCGCCAAGCAGAGTTGTCAGAAACAAGGACAAACATCCCTTAAATCATATACATTTCTAATGAGTTTAGGGGCATTTGTCTTTGTCTATCTAACTCTGGCGCCGCCACTAATTTGAATAGTAGACATAACCTTATTTTTTATACCAAATTAAATATATCTGTAAACAACACAGACTTCTCCCACTCGTTGATATTAAAAATCGCATTCGACTGGAGGGAGAAGTAGAGTTTATCTCACTGGATGAGAGAAACCTCTACTTCTCCCTCTATTCTAGTAATATACTAATTGACTTTTGCCGCAGACAAGACATCATTGTCAACATAGTCAAACTCACAGAAAATTGTTTTGTTTTAAAATAAAACAAATGTTATTAAAATAAAACAGATCCTTCGTTGAAGTTGCATAGAAGATCATAGAAAATCATTATTGATATTTCAATTATAAAAAAAAAACAATAATGAATCTTTATGAACATTCAAGATTGTCGAAAAATATACTTATGAAAACCTATAAATTATACAATTCATTAAATTTTATAGGAATTCATAATTATACTCTTTTAAAATAATGACATTTCATAAAGATTCATTATTGTTTTTTTCATAATTGAAATTTCAATAATGAATTTACATGATCTTCTATGCAACTTAAACAAGGGATACTTTTACGAGAAGCTTGGTAAGTTTATTTTACATTCTTATTGAAATGAGGTTATGTTTTAGAATTGATTATATGTTATTTGTTTTATTATGTATACTGTTGTTGATTAATGTAATGTCAGTACAGAATTAAATATAAATATTCAAAGTATATTAAAAAAGTATCTTTTTTTCTAAATATTTATTATAAAATATGAATTTGATTAATTTAATACAACCCTAGTAACAAATTAACATGGCAAACCCTAATAAAAAGTTTGGCCCTAATAAGGTAAGCCTGAATAATTTGATTTTTGGTGACTACCTGAATAAGCCGAATAAAATCATATAAGGGTTTGCCCTTAATAGGCAATCATATTTATGCCAATTATAGACCTCGTTATGATAGCTAATTGGGCCCTTATTTAAGTTATTATGGGCCCCGGAAATGTATACCACAATAAAACAAAAATAAGCCTTATTAGGCTTTCCTATTTTGGCAAATGAAGGGTATTTAAATGCAAAATCTGAAAAGTACATATTAGTATTATATTTGATGTTTTCGAAAACCAAAATAATATTTCGTATAAATATGACACCCAAAGATATTCACATAAATTTTGCGAAATTGTATGTAAAATTCAAAAATGAAATCATCCTTTGCCTTCACTGGGTATAATTAGAGCCTGCTTTTCCTTGCCTTAAAGAGCAATTACAGTATTAGTAAGGTATACCTTATAAGGCCCAAATAAGTTTCAAGAAATAACAACAATAATGGTTTGCCTTCATTAGGTGAAATTAGGGTCTGCTTTGGCTTGCCTTTAAGGGCGATATAGAGGGAATGTGTTACATACCTTATAAGGGCCACATTTAAACCTGACAAAAGCCTTTAAAGGCCCCTACGAAAAACTAGGGCATGC
>JABFPJ010005315.1:0-12357 GCA_022817425.1 Gryon sp. ZL-2020
TTGTAATCTTATTATTTAATTAATCAATTAACTTATTTTTACATTTCTTGATTGTTTAAATTATTAAAAATAATATTAATAAATGTCATTGTTACTTTTCAAAAAAATAACGCATGAAATGCTTTAGTTCTAATTACTCTATTAAAAGTTGCAGATTTCTTCCATAAAAAGAAAAGTTAATATCGTCGTTGGACGGCACGCTGATGTAACTACTTAAAAATAAAACTATAGAAGAATATCCCAACAAAAAGGGTATAATTTAATTAATTTGCATTATGTAATCTATTTTGTTGTTATCTCTTTTACAACTTGTACAAGTTTTTGCCACAAATGTTAACTACTTAAGTTTACTTGTAACATATTTTGTAAACAAAAAAGAAAAACAAAGAAATGATTCAGCATACTATACTTATAATGCATGTAAACTCAAATGTGGAAAATGATGTGCATCATAATAGATCTAACGGGCATGTTCTGATATTAAGAAGGCTTTAGGGATGATTTAAATAAGCTACCAAAGCTACGTGCGTGCGATCCAAGAACTCTGCCCCGAGTTTCTCAATTTATGGAAAAACGTCAGGGCTCGAATTTTATTATCCGTCGTCCTCATTCTCTGAACTAGTTTCATCTAATCTCTAACATAAACTACAAGACTGAATGTATTTTGCCTCTCTCACTCGCTCTCTCACTCTCTCTTTTTCTCTCGACTTATTACGTATTCATTGGGATTATATCTCCGCGTGCACGCTCGCGTTTCTCTCATCCGACAAGAAGTGAAAGACAAAATAATACAAAAGAGCCGCGTATAAATAACTAGATTAACTTGGACATGTTGGATATTTTCAGTGCGCGCAGTGTGACAAAAGTTACTCGGGGCCGTCACTCGTGCGCATCGAACGTGTTTTACGGAAATTACGCGAAGACAAAGTGCGGATTTACATTTCGTTTATGGCCGGAAAATTTTTAGATTAAGGCGCAGCTGGCAGCGGCGCAGAATTAAGTCGCGAAAATATTATTTGATAAAAAAAAAAATTTTTTTTACTCAAAAAACACGCGACGTGGATGACAGATATTTTTCTAACTTAAATGCAACGAAGCTTGGAAATTTAAGATTAAGGATATCTTACTATCTAAGTTCTCGAAGGTACTTAGAATTCGAAAAAGTTTCGCCCGTATAATCTGACGAAAGTTATAACACAGAATTATTCTAACACGTCTCTTGTGATAACGCTTAAAGTTACTTTTTCACTTGTCGCAATGTTACTTTATCCGTGAAACTTTTTTCGGATATTTTGTACGGCAAGTAAGATCAAAATATTACGGACAATTTTTTTTGGACATTCTTTTGTACAAAAATACAAGACGATCGTATAATTGTTTTCAGCATTTTCTTTTTACAACGATTATTCTTTTTATTATTATCATTATTATTTAAAAAATTAAATAATATTTATTGAATATACATAGTTTACTTTAGTTTAATCATAAGTTCGATGCAAAACATTTTTTATCCGAAAAGTTAACAGTGAGTTAGACATACATTTTTGGGAGTCATATGTGTGTGTCGTGATGTTAACCTTGCGCCAGTTTTTGAGTTATAAATTCATCACGCGAATTAATAAGAAATTACGTTCGCTGGCCATCGCTCCACATCTTTATGAATCTTGCGATTTTCGTTTACCAGACCCGCTAGTAAAGATGAACTATACCCGAAATGGGAGTAACGTATGTTTCGATTGTCAAAGAACAACTCGGGGCGGAGCCTAATGTTGCATGGTACACGTCATCATCGTTACGAGAATAAATCTCTGCGTTCGCGCACGTGTTGTGTGAGTTAAATATAACATCGTACTGAAATGACGAGACGTAAGGTATCCGACAACGCCGATGCCAGTGGCAGTCGTCAAACGGCAAAATAAACTAGCGCAATCACCAAAAAATCTCATTCCGGAAATATCATAGGGTTTCGTTTCCGGTGCAAAAGCTTCGTCCAGTTTCAAACAATTTGGAACTGAGTAACGAAGTCAACGAGTTGATTATTTCAAAAATTAAACTACAGAAATACTACGTTGAATCAAGTGGATTTTACTTGAATGAAGTAGAAAATAGTGTTAGATATATTTGACAATATTTTTAAAATATCATATTCAAAATGGAATGTAAGAATGAAATATAATTTGAAAATTAAATTATTTTTCCAAAATTTAAATTAATTAATGAATTATTATGCGACTAAAATATTTTATTACATTGCGAGTAATAAAAAATCTGTTAAAACATCACAGTTTCATGTTTCAATACAAGTCGAACAACTTCGTTTCCTCAAATATTAGACGAAATTAAAAAAAATATTCTCACAAAAATAACACAAAACGTTAGTGAGTTAACCGCAAAGTCGTGCTAAAACTACATTTTCTTCATAACTTGTCTATCAAACATCCCCAATCCACAAGAACTTAGATAAAATGTCATAAGCGAAAATTTATGAATGCATTTAGTATTTTACATTCATTCTAATTCATTTAATTATTGTCTGAGCATCATTTTAAATGACGTTTGATGTTTAAAGTTAGATAGCAGAACGTTTTATGATTCCGGTTACGTAAATTATCGTCATTGGATGTTAACTCTTTTCAAGCGTCACTTTCTTCCGACTGTGAAGTCATCTACTTTTGATGATAAATCAAACTCTAAATGACTCAGATTCTCATCATTTGTGTCTTGAAAATCTATTTAACACACCCATTATTAAATGACCGGGTGTAAAAAAAGGCAATTTCAATCTAAATATATCCGTAAATCTCAGAAGAAGCCGACTTTTCTATGAGTTGTTCATTTGAATCCATCGTCGTTCCGTCAAAAAGCACTTAGCAATGATACGTTACTCAACGGTCGAGAAAAAGATGAGACAAAATGAAAAAAAAAAAAAAAGAAAAAGAAAAAGGAACCGTAACCACCCCATTGACATTGCTCAGATAAATCGGAAATTTACGAAGATTGAATTGCGCATTAATGCCGATTTAAATGTGCCAGACTTTAGATCTACTTGATTCAAATGCACAACCCACGCGTACCGCAACTTTCGCAAAGACGTCAAGCGTAATTTGCAGTAATTTTGCCGACAAAAAGTGTACCATTTCTCTCTCTCTCTCTCTCTCTCTCTCTCTCTCTCTCTCTCTCTCACTTGAAGCGAATAACGCTTTTGTTATCGGGAATTTGGAATTGTCCAGAACGAAATTTCACGCTGAATAACTTGTTGCGTGAAATGTTCATTTTGATGGGTCACTTTGACCCATCGTGTTTGAAAAATGCGCATTGATTAATTGAAAAATAGTTTCTTTCTGATTGTGGACGGATACATTTGTCGTATAAAATAGCGCGTATATGATGGCATCATAGAGCCACGAGTGCACTTGATTGGTACGACCGTCAGCCAATAATTTTATATACGATACCACGTGATTTGGATCAAGTGACCTCTTATTGTGGCTTTGGTACGTACAAGTACGAGCCCTCAAATGCCTCAACCATCCTATATTGCCGTCAAGTTCAATTGTTCAGAATATCAATAATTCAACTTTTTGCGCATCGAGTGGGCATTGATTAAATATATTGTTAACCAATCGGCGTTCGAGAGAAGGGCACGATTTTTGTAGTTAATTTACAATATATCGCGTCACACAATTGAACGATTCGCGACAAATGAAATATAACTTTTTCATTCAACGGTTGGTCAAAGAAAAGCTCGCGATTTTCAAATTCGAACGCGACCCTTTTAAATTAACGCAATTACATTTCAAAGGATTTTACGGAATAATTATTTGCCAACTACGAATGATGAAATAAAAAAAAATGTTCAAAAGCTCGTTAATATTGAAGAACTCACATTTTTTGAGAACGTAATATGAAATGAATTGTGAAAAAAAATGTTAAGGAACATGATAAAAAAAAAGTAGTAGTTTATTGACATATTTGAGTACTAGCTTGTATTCAATAATAATCTTTTTTACAAAAAAAAATTAATTTTTAAATCAAAATATATTTGTAAATATTTTTGTTGTAAATTTAAAAACAATTTTGTAAATTCGTAATAAACAAATGTAATTTCTAAAAAAAAAGAGTATAAAAAGAGGGCAAATGTACTTTTAACTCGAATCTTTATTAATGCTAATACTAAACTTTTAGATCGAAAAATGGAATTTTTAGAAATCCGCTACCAAGTTCATTTTGTTAAGAATATTTAATTTGCGAATTGAAACAAACGAACAATACCTTATTAGCTATACAGGAAACTCAATAACGAGACGTTAATATACATATACACACATACAGTGTATATGTGTATGATGTAACATAATTTTTGTTCTGGTTTAGGTTAGAAATGTGCGCAAAAAGTGTTTCGCAAAGCGGAGCAAAAACCATGACCCCAAACGCGAAGCGCGACGCGAGCATAAGATAAATGGTAACGGCATCCGATGAAACGCGAGACAAGAATTTTTGGTGAAACGCCGAGGGACACTGATATTTCATAATCGAGTTCACGTCCTGCGAGTAAGTCGCAACAAACGATTCGGCGGTCAGTTTGGAGGGGTCGCGGCGAGAGTCGCGAGTAAGCAGGACACACACGCTCCAAGTGGTATTTATACGAGTCTGGAGTGGCGCCAAAAAGCTACAGTCCGCGCCTATCTATCGCTAGTTCATCGAGAAAGAGAAAGAAAGAATACAAACACCGAAAATGATGCATGTATGAGAAATGCACTTCATGCTCTTCTTCTTTCAAGAAATTTGGCATGTTTAAACATGTTCTTTGAAATGTTTATAATAATCAATAAAAACTATATTTTGTTTATTAGAAAAATAGTGCATGAAAAAGAAAAAAAAATTTAAAGGTATGTTAATAAAAAGGAACATACATTGTCTATATTTTGGCAATATATTATTTTTAGCAAATCTGCATTTTTTTAGCTTTTTTATCAATTTTTTTCAAATAGCTAATTTAGCAAGTAGCAATTTTTTAAAAATTGCTAATTTAGCAAGTGGCAATTTGTTTAAAATTGCTAATTTAGCAAGTAGCAATTTTTTAAAAATTGCTAATTTAGCAAGTAGCAATTTTTTTAATTGCTAAATTAGCAACTAGCAGTTTTTTTAATTGCTAATCTATCAATTAGCAATTTTTTAAAATACTATTTTAGCAATTAGCAATTTAGCAAAGTAGCAAAACCGAAAATATATTGACAATATATAGACCATATTATGAACAATGTATTGCCAATATATGGTATTATATTGACCATATATATTTTCATATTTTCCATATATGTACCATATATTGACACTGTAGTAGCACGTTACAAAAGTAATTTATATATAATCAATATATGGTCCTACTTAGATAATGTAATTTATAATTATTTACATTTCACTTTAATAATATATTTACAGAACAACGTTTATAACATTTTTATTAAAACATATGACATTTTTCTAATAATTTGGCAGAGTTTTAGATGAACGGGTTTCGTTAATTTAGTTCGGGATAAATGGTGGAAGCAGCAGTAGTTACATATTTCTAATTTCTACCATTGCAGTGACCACTTTGCCGCCGCGGACATCCGGTGGCATTATTCAAAATGTCACTTCGAAGCAATACTGGCATATCAATCGATTGACACCGAGGACACTCTCGTTAGACGAATTGCTGTTTTCAAACTGACGTTATAATTCTCGCGCGTTATTGTGCTTTCAGAGCGATTTCATTCGCTAGAATGCCTACTCCGCTCGTTTGTCTTTTCTGGCAGGTCAAAGGCCAAACTTTTTTACCCGAATTTCGTTTGCTCGTATGATTTCAAATATAACGCAAATGAATAGCGTACGTATTTCTATCATTTTTATTATCTTTATTATTTATGTTATTTACACTCTATGCAAAAAAATATTTGTATAAAAACTGTTTTTAAAAGTTTTTTACGTATAATTTTTATGAATTCATACATTTTATGTTAATATATAATATATAATACATAAAAGCAATATAGCAATCTATTATTATTTGCTTAAATTTTGAATTAATATTAATAATTTTCCATTTATTTATTAATCAAACAAACATAAATCAAATACATTAACAAAATAACTCTAAAAATTTGCATTTTAAATCAAATCAAAATATGAAATAAACAATTTCTAATTTATATCATTTTTTAAAATTGATTAATTTCGATTATATATTTCACTATACCTTAAGATAAACGATACAAACAAAAGAAACGATGCATAACTGAAATTAAACAACGAGCAATATTTCGATAAAACACTGATGGGAATAAGCGAACAGTCAATACATATAATAAATTCATATTTCAAATCTGACATGAAAAATGTTTACTATCTATTTTGATTCCTACATCTATCATCATGAACAGAATGCACGTTGGCTTTTCCCTGGGGATTTCCTTCGATTTGCATGTTGCATTTAAATTACAAAGTTGCGTGGCGTTCGATGTTTACGTTGCATTCGTCATTCAGAAGAGATGCAGTCAAAGTATGGTTTTTGCGCACGCATAAGATACCAAACGTAATAGTCAGAAAGTGTTGGGCGATATTCGCAAAAATTATTGCCATCGCAAAGATGACATTCAGATCCAAAATTATGTTTCCCTTATTTTTTTCAACTTAACATTTTGAATAAACAATTTCAAATTTCGAAGAAACATCTCTTAAAATATGATTGTAAATGTTTGCACGCACTTCTGTTCTGCAGTAATAATAAAGTAATAAATTACTCAAATTTGTCAAAACGTTTGATTCGAAGCAGCTTTTAATTCTTGCGCGGAGCATTTATTAATTTGATTTGGCAACGAGAGTCAAATACCAACCATAGATCGGACGAAAAAATGGTTCGCAAGACGACTGTTAGAAAAATATTGTCACATGCATTAATGCAACCGCCCGAAGTGAGTCCTATCAAAATATTTGTCGCGCGGCTTTTGGTTGTCCCATTTTTCTTGTGTAAATAAACCGAGACGAAACTCGGAAAGCAGCTGGTGGGTCGCCATTTTCGTTTCGCGATCTGATTAAAATCGTTACATTAAGCTTTGAAATTGTTTTGAGTATTCGCAGATATAGAAAAAAGAAAGTCTCTTATTAAAAAAAAAAAAAAAAAAAAGTGAAGCGCACATACATTACATCATCAATTAGGGTAATGGACCGGGGAATCAATACTTGCGTGTGATTGAAGTCGCTTATAACAGCGCGCAATGAAATCGCGTGAATTATCCAGCGTGCGAGGAAATTGACGTTTCCGTAGACTTATCGTTGAGAAAACGTCCAAGTCAGCTGAGAGTGACGTAGTGCGAACGCAAAGACGAAGAAAATGAGGCGAAAAAAAGGAGAATAAGGAGAAAAGAAAAGCCACGCTGGAGAGAGAGAGATAGATAGATAGATAGATAGAGAGAGAGAGAAAGAGAGAGAGAGAGAGAGAGAGAGAAAGAAAAAGGACGAAAGAAAGAAAGCCGACGATAGTGACTTTTCTTCGACTCGCGAACGCAAACCTTTATTTCCTACGAGTTACACGTCATCCGCTTTGTCGGAAATACGTGTATGTTTAAGTGTGTTTGCGTATATGTGTGAGTGTGCGAGATGGATGTGTAAGTGTACGCGAATTTGGATTGGTGTGTGTGTGACCGAAGAGATTCTGCGCTTGGTGAAAAGAAATTGTCGTCGGCGGCGCGGTTGAATGGAGACGAAAAGAATCGCTGTCCGATTGGGGAAGAAGCGCGCGACTCGTCATTCTTCCATCGCCTTGGCAACGGTAAGATGCTTTTAATAAGGTAGACACGAAGCTCTCGTTTCTGCCGCGGTATTCACGGAAAATGGGGACTACCTATTCTCGTCGACGCACACACTACGTGCGCTACGCAATAACATGATGGAGTTGCGAAATTGTACAAACCACCTATAAATGCGTCCAGTTTGAACATTTCTAATTGACATAGTCTTATTGATAGAAAGAACTGTTTTATCAATAACGCAAATAATCTTTTTTTTTTAATATAAAAAAGGAAACTTATGAAAAGTGTCATAAAATATTTGTGCATAAATATTTATTCAGAAGTGACAACTTGAAAAAGAAAACAAATTTGTGTAAGAGCTTTTATTCGAGAAAAATAAGAAGACAAAATAAAATTGATAATAAAAGTTAAGTTTATTATCTTTGTTAGTTCGGATAACCTGTAATTTTCAAACATTTGCTTTTTTCCATTTTAAAGAGACACCGTTTATAGTGCATGACATAAATTAAATAACAATTCTCTTATCAAATAATGCAACGTCCCTTTTTCGAGCTTTTACAACCAGTCAATCCAGCATTGTTCACAAGCAATTAAACCAAAGCGTTACTTATAAATAAAGACACCGAATGAAGTATCCTTTAATGAAATATCTATATAGTAGTTGGTTTACATTCTTGTTATGTCATAAAAGTGACTTCAACAACTTATATAACTTTGATTTTATTACATTTGCAATGAAAGTATATATTTTATGCTATGTACAAATCTCATTTGATGTAAGTTGGTTGAGTTTGTCTGAGAGTAATCGTTAAAATGATTCATTCCGTCAACATTATTTGATGTTTATACATTTTTATTTTTTGCTAAACATATAAATAAGTTAATGAGTTTTATATTCAAAATCAAAGCAGCTCTTTACGTTCAATCAACGCTCAACAGTGGATAAGAAATATTGCTCATATCTGGATTGGGTGGAACATATTAATAATTCAACAGCGTTATCAATCGAAGTAACTGTAATTACAACTAGGTTTACATCTGTTTAATTAAAGTCACTGTAACGTGTGTAATTTATATTCAATATGTGTTAAATAACTTTGAGAGATCTTCTAGCTTCTAACCAACATTTGTAAATATTATGTAACACATGTAACATGTAAAAACTACAAAATCTGACATTTAAAACTTGAATATTAAACTTTATATTTTGAAATAATTATGAAGCATGTAAAATGTAAGTTTTAAATATTCAATATTTCAAACTGATCATTCATTAATTCATATATTTAACATTTTTTCTTTTTTGTTATTTCTTTTTAAATAAAAAAGTAATTTACCCACACAGAAATAAATGTATCTTAAAATAACGCGAAATAATACAAGATCCACTTAATTTGAAAATAATAAGAATAAAATGCAGTTTTAATTACACAAAGAAGAAATGCAAGACAAGTGTTTGGTAACCCGGCGCACTACATTCGAGGTTATCACATTCGACTAATTACAATTTACATTTAGATATTCTCTCTAATGTTTCCCGACATGGTCAGAGCTTACCAAGATGGGAAGATATATATTACTTACTCAAATAGATACTGTGTCCTATACATACGACCTATTCGCTCACTAATCACCTTATAATGAAATCTATTTTAATAATCTGTGATTAATTGCTTATTCAATAACTATCTTCAATTGTAATCACGAATGTTTGCTGAATGTAGTGGATGTGCTTAGCAGATTTACGGTCGAGAGTCCTTCGTCTCATAGTTTATCCATCAATCCCAATTTATAAGTACAATCGAAGGTTGTGCATTGTGCACTAAGATTGAAAACTCTGCTGACGCTTTTGATTCGAATAATAATTATAAGATGTTTATGTCAATCAAGCTATTTATTTATAATTTTAATGAATTTTCATTCTAAAATAAGTTCAAACTGTTATGAGATTTATATATTTATGTTTTGTAGTCAATTTGTTAATTTGTCCAAAAAATGTATATTTTTTACCCATTTTAAAGCCTTATTTTGCTATCACATGTTTTGTTTAGTATCGTTTTTCTTGAATTGTTTTTTTTTTATTTTTTTTTTTTTTTACACTATGCGAACTCAAAAAGAACGAATTATTTGAATGCAAAAAGTTTTGGTTCGACCGTCGGTTGATCGCGTTGTTTACGCTGCTTCTAATCCCGCCGTTGCTATTCAAATCGTGCGGAACAATAATTGTCGCGCGATAGTTACAGTTTGACTTCGGTGGTTGTCGACTCGGAAAACATGTTTCATTGCTTCAAGCGTCGGACTTTGTACTTTGCCGAGCGTATCAAGCTCATGTAAACTGGGTCAATCCTTCCTTTTGCATCATTATTGCACGCCAGAGTTGTTCTTTGTCGCGATACACGTTTCCTTTCCCGATTTTGGAATTTAAGTCTTTTCTCTACAAAAACCCGGCCGCAATGTTGCTTTGTGCTTGTATGTGAGATGATATTAATGAAAGCGTGCGCGTTTTGTCATTGAATATCTTGGGATAGATCTCTTTTCAAGTTAGGTATTCAAGTTTCAATATTAATCAAAGATCGTGATAAAAATCGTTTAGTTATAATTCTACAATATTTGGCATAACCTAAAAATGAATAGTTACAAAGATGATACAAAATACAACAGTTAAAAATTTTTTTATTAAAAAAAAGAAAAAATAATGCATTAGTGTTAGTTTCTCCTTCTTAAGGTGATTCTTCAGCTTTATAAGTGCAAAAAGAATAGAGTTAAACAGCGAAATTAACTGAAGAATCACCTTAAGGTGAAACTATCGTTAAGTAGCGTATTTTTAGGGTTCTTATAAAGAATCAAGTCTAAAAGTTATTTTTTGCAGATAAAAATTTGCAATAACAATATATATTTTTTAAAATCACTCTTATTTCAATTTGTTCTAAAAATAATATAACAATGACATCATGAATGACCCATATTTTCATCGTTTTCATCAAAAACTCTATATTGTCAACAATTGACCATAAATAATAAAAAAAACTATTTACTAAATTGCTTTGTCGTTTTAATAACTTTTTATTCATTATGTTCATAATTTACATTTTAATTTTCATTCACATCTGATTATTATTATGTGAGTTATTAAACAAATTCTACTGTTTTCGGCCCTGTTTCCTATACCGCTAATGTATTTTATTCAATTTTGATCATTAAATATCTTTTCTTTGAGATATTCAATCATCTTTTTTTGAGGGATTGTAAAAACTAACCTAAATAAGATATTTATAAATTTTCCTAAAATTCTGACCATTTTGCCTTGTTGAAAGAACTACCTTAAGGTGATATTTCAAATCAACTCACTGCATCTTTCTTCCTCCAATATCTTCTCCATTAGCTCCATCCTTGTTTCTCTTATGTGACTGAGACATCACCTTAAGACAATCGTGTTTAAGGACAAAGTAAGTATATTTACACGAATAACCTTTTGGCAAAACGACATACACGCGTTTTCAAGGTGCGTGCCAAAAATCGTCTACCAGTTCACTTCTACATCGAGTATACTAAAAAAACCAACTTTGTTGCTAAATCTTCAAATGTGTAATTTTCTTTAAAACTTTCTAACAAAAACATGAAAATTTACGAAAAATATTTGTCATTTTGTTGATTCCGCAATATATTTGCAAAATATATTCAAATTATGACTGAGCGTAAGAACTAAAGTTGAAAAAGGGCAGGGCCATAAAGCTTGCGTTAAAAATCGATTTCGGACTGTTTGCGTAGCAGCTTATCTCGAAGGACAAGCGATTTATTGTTAGCGCAAGGAAGATACAAATACGGAAGTCTGGACATTGCGTTTGTGCAACTGGCGTGATTCGGCGCTGTTGTTGCACGGGATGTTGATTAAAAGCGCGGCTGTATTTCAGCGTAATTATATTTTGGCTGGCGCGTGCATAATAAATATTCCGGCGCTCGCGCGCGTCACCGACAAGCGCGCACCAAAAGTACAATGTACATTACGATAAATCTGTCTGATATCGCATTTAAATACAAAATAATCGATAGCGTTAGTTGGTCTCGTCAGCGCGCTATGAAATAGCGAACGCATATACGTTCAGAAATGTGCGAAACTCGTCTCGTTAGTGGCAGATTGACCCAATTACCAAAGGCAGCGTCTGCTGCAGGCCATTGGTCTTTTTGAATCACACTTGTTTGCGAGAATCATTGTTCTTGTTTTGTGCGCACAGTCGCCAATTTTGACGCAGACAAAAGCGCCCTTCGATTTTTTAATGTCACAACGACCGGATCATTATTCTCATTTCGAGACGAATATTTCAAAAGTCGTCTTTATTGACTTCATTTTGCTGATATAATTGTGTACACTTTTTTGCAATGATATGTGCAATTTTATTCTTAATATTGATTCATATATGTAGTAGAAATGGAATCGGGCATGCCATGTTTCAGATGTGGCCCTGATGTGGTTTGCCTGATTAATACCAGATTAATGGTAAGCTGATTGGGGCCCGATTGGAGTCAAAATAGCATTTAGTGAGACATTATTTTTTTTTTTTTGAAAAAT